>BGNK01000608.1:0-100575 GCA_003297005.1 Symbiodinium sp. clade A Y106
CTCGCACCCATTCTACCAGAAAGGCTCCTCTCGAGCCTGGTTGGGTGCCTTCGAATACAGGCTACAACCCTCAATCGACCCAGAAGCAATGGAAGAAAGCAGGTTTCAGGATAAAACCAAGTTCTATATAGAAGAACCAGGTACTTTCCACAAGTTGGTCAATAACACGATACCTAACAATCAACCCGCTTTAAAGCAGGTTATGGAAGCCGTAGGTCTATCTTACGAAATTAATGGTATACCCCACAGGCCCATTCCAATCAAGGAGAGTATGGTCCCCTTATGATCGTGAGCTTTGATGAAGCCCATTTGGCAAAGACGAGTGTTGACATTAGGCAGGCTTAGCAGAGGTCCTTGTAACAGTAAGCTGTTACACTTCTGGAACATCTATGCAGCACATAGTCATACAAAGCATCGACAAAGTTTTGCCCGAGGAAGGCCAGGCATTAGTCACGAATCGAAAATTCCGAAAGTGCGCTGCATGACGAACGGAAGCAGAAAAACATCAAATCGAACACGAGCCACAAATGCATCACGAATGTGTCTATAAAGTGATCCCTTTTCCTGAGCCCTAAAGTTCAAGTTGTAATTGCTACGTCGACGTCCCAACCTTTGCGCTCCAAGTCTCAAGCTTTGAGCTCTGCAAAGCCCTGAACCCCAAATCTTGAGCCCCTAAACCCTAAACCCTATAAACCCTTAAACCCTAAACCCTAAACGCGGCAGGTGAACGGGACCGGGAAGCTTGTCCATTGCAACTCCTACGGTGGCTTGCCTTCTCCACGCCCATTGCAGTGGTAACTGGCTTGCGACACAGGGCTGAGGGTCCGAGGATCTGAGTCATCGGTGTACACTCATCTTCTGAGAGCTTTGTAGTGTTCCGTTTTCGTTCGCACATAGTAGCCAGTTTTTCCACAGAGAAGCCTTCGCTATGCTTCGAACCCAACCCTTAACCATTGACTTTTGGTGAAGACAGGTTGCATCCGTGACCATGACAGCGACGAGGACGCACTATGCCGCAAGTTCCTGGGCCTTATTCAAATTCATTTTTGCATGTTTGGGTTCTGATAAGTTCGATTTATTCTGCGAGTCGAACCTTTGATGTCCTTCTCAGTTTGGGAAGTCACTGGTAAGTTGGAGGCTATTGAACTTACAAGGGGTTGAACGTTCAATGACTTGGCGCCTCTTGCTGATAAAGCGTGTGAGTTGGGCCCTAAACCCTAAGCCCTAAACCCTAAGCTCTAAACCCTAAACCCTAAGCTCTAAACCCTAAACCCCGAACCCTAAACCCTAAACCCTACTTGGGGCTCGAAATCCCCAGGTTGAAATCCTGAGCCCGGTAAGCACTGAAACCTACCTATAGTCTCCATTGTAGTTTCCTTTTTTGGGTTACCTTATAGGATCCTAACTATAAACATGGTTTAACCAAAAAAGGAACTACAATGGAGACTATAGGTAAACCTCTAAACGCTAGGCTTGAATAGGTCCGCTTTCGTAGTTCGAAACGTGGAGAGGATCAGACGAGCCGGTTTCAGGGCTTCCACAAGACAAAGATACTCCCTAAACCACGAAACCCTACCCTAAGCCCCACCGTAGATTCGCCGTAGATCATAATTCGAACCCCCAAGCCGAAACACACATACTTGTAGCACTAACGCCAACTGCAAAATCCCCCTAGGACTTAAGCAGCCTAAAGCCTCAACCTTAAAACCTGAACCCGAAGCCTCAGGAGGGCACCTAAAAAATCCCTAAACCCTAAAGAAGACAAAAGCATCCCAGGTTGGAGCAAGTCCTGGAAGATGCTCCTGAAGCATTTTGGCTCACTGCCAGCGAGGGGCGTCCCCGAGAGACGGAGTGGAGAGGCAAGACGGTGGCTGCTGGGCCGGACTTTTGCTTTTTTAACCCTATAAACCCTAAACCCTCTTTCTGATGCAAGCCTCAGGGTTGGGCTTCGGATTTCTTGGGATTCAGGGTTTAGGGCCCAGTAACTGGTAATTAAGACTATATCTAAGTTAGCAATCGTCTGAGAGTTATGGCATGTGAGGATCTGCGCATTTTAAGGCTTACAGGGGGACGAGCTGCGTCAGTGTAGGATCCCTGGATTCGCAGGCTTTGCCTGCCCGGGCTTGCGGTAAGCGCATCTCCCCTACCCGCTTAACCCTAAACCCCTAAACCCTGAACCCTAAACCCCTACGCCCCTAAACCCTAAACCCCTAAACCCCTAAACCCTAAACCCTAAACCCCAGACCCGAAGCCCTGGATCCTCAAGCCTAGACGGGGCAGAAGCTTTAAAACAAGCTCGACCCCAAGTCTTTGATCATCAGGGGCGTCTGGAGAGTCGAACAATCCATACTTCCGAGGCCTTAAGCTTTAAGCACCCGTCAGATTCTCATGGGAAGGGTATGGAGCTGCACTTTTCAAATTTTCAGGGTCTATAGAGTATCAGGAGGACTTATAGTACGCAAGGTCTTAGTCTTAGATGAAGGCTCAATCAAACGTGGGTAAGTGTGCATGCTCTTTTATATTCGAGTTACATCCTCTTCGTATGGTTTAGCAGTTTCATCAATTGAGCAATACATGGAATCCTGAATTCACCCACGCATACAATCCCTCAGGGGCCGAGACTAAAGAGGAGCCTAGCGAACAGCGGCACAGCATGCACAGTTGTCGTCAGCAAGTCCGGCTGAACATTCAAAGTTGCTCCACCCGTGATACCCAACCCTATCACCGTATATACCACCGAAGCGTTTATCCTGCAAGCCGGAATACTCAACTCCCAAGTTACAGTGCCTGCTGAGGAAGTTGCTTGCAGCTTTGAGCATGATCTGGAAGGCCCATTGAGCGGCTAGCCTGCCAGGTTGGCATCGGTCTAGGCCTTGCGTGTGTCAAGGTTTAGGGCTGTGAAGTTTTAGGGTTTGGGGGGGTCGGGTTTGAAGGTTCAGGTTTTGAGACGTTCAGGTTCAGGGGCTTTCTTAGGGTGCATTGGTTCAGGGTTAAGGGTCCCTATGAACCCTAATCCCGAATTAAGCCCGAAACCCACAAACAAAATCCCGAATTAAACCCAAGCCCACCCAAAAAAAAAGCACCCACACCCATCCAAGCCCTTACGAAAGTCGCAGCCAAGGCAGGCATTTGATCTCTGCCGAAGTTGCGGAGCGCTACAAGCAAGGACTGGAGCCCCTCCAAAGCTCAGGAGCACTACAGTAGGGTTTAGGGTTTAGGGACTAATCCCTAGATCTCGGGTTTGGGGTTTAGGGAAGCCTGGGAAGCCCCCCAAAGCTTCATCTGTAAGACAAGTTATGTTTATTTTTGTTTTGATATGCATAACGTATGTATATAGATGGAGGGAGGACCAAAGATACACATCCCGAATGGTAGGGGCTCGGTTGGACTTCATAAGTCCTTACAATGGCTTCGCGGTTTCGTGCTGTCGGATCGGGTTCAGCAATGCTGTTATCCGGAAGTCCTTGTGCAAACGCCCACGCTTTTCGGCGAATGGTCTTGGTTCTCGGGTTTGGGAGGTAACCATACACCCTAAACCGTGGAACTGCGAAACAGCCATCCCAGGTTCTGGGGAGTCTCTGATTCGAGCAGCACTGCTCTGAAGTAGCTTGGTTCAGTTCTCGGACGGCCTTATATTGTATGATATTATGTGATATTATATGACATTCGATTGTAAAATTTTATATTACAGGTTCTAGAGACATCGCTTGCTCAAAACAGGGCCTCTTCGTTTGGGATTCAAGGGGGTATTCTAGGGCTACGGAGGCGAGATCGCCCAGATCTTGTTCAGATTTCGATAGGGTTTAGGGTTTAGGGTTTCTTATCAGAATTTCGGTTTTTCAGGGCTTGGCAGCCTTGCTGCGTACTGCATCGTGCAGAAGCCTTGAGAGGACCTTTGGCCTAGCAATGCCCTTTATATGCCGTATGCCGTACCTAAACTGCCAATCCTAAATTCTATTTTATATGTTACATCATGATTATAAGTGGTATATATTATCCTATACCATATTGTATTATATTCTATGTTACATCATGATTAAGCGGTACACATTATCCTATATTGTATTCTGATTTGTATTAGAGCCGGCATCTCAACCTTTAGCCCCAAAGCCGGTAGTTGAATCGCTCCCTTCTTCGCGATCTTTCGCGTCAGGGTGTCTGGCTTTAAGCTCAAGGGCTCTAAGATTTTCATCGGTCGAAGATTTTCAGTCCAGCTATTGATGTTGCTTGAGGGTTTAGGGCTTAGGGTTTTTGAGATTTCCGGCACAGAAGAAGCCTGACGTTCCAAATCCGTTTCCATGGCGAAGCTGCAATCAGCCGAGGTGTGCAGTGGGTGGCCTGATCGCGGTCTAGGGTGCAGGGTTCAGGCTTCCGGTTTTTTATTGTTAGTAAGGCTAAGATGTATGGGCTTATACGGCTTACAGGGTACGCTGTGCAGGGAGTTCCGGGTTTAGTGCTTTGCAAGGCTTGTGCGCTTGGCCACACGCAGACAGTTGTCAGGATGGGTTGACAGTCAGAAGTATGTCAGACCCGGATTTAGTCCAGAAAGTTGTTGAGGTACGAAATCCTGCAGTAATTTTAAAACATACTTGAAGCTATTCTTCTAGTCGTTGTCAACTATGCTAATATAAGGTCCCTTTCATGGATGATGCAAGGGGTTGGCAATCAGCCGACCTCTTATGTACTGACCTTCCCTCTAGGTTTAGGTTTCGGGGTTTAAGGGTTTAGGGGCTTAGGGGTTTAGGGTGTAAGGTGTAGGGTTTAGGGGTTGCCACTGATCATGTCCCAGGCCTTCAATCAGACCTGCGCCTCGAGTTTTTTCCCATATCCGGACGTTAGCATTGCTATATACAGCCGTAGTTTTAAGAGATCCGTAGGGTTTCAAATTCAGAGGGTGCCGAAGTAGATTCAGAGAGGCTCATGGTTCAGTGTGTAGTGTGTCAGGACATTGGGCATGGCAGGGCCGCCGAAGACCCTTCTAAGCGTGTCTGCATCGGCGCTAGTTTGCTTTCAAGTCCATTGCAAACTACACCGGAGGAGCAACCGAGGACAGTCCAAACAAATCTGCTTTCAGGCTGACCGGTTGGGATTTCATTGCAGCAGTGACCACGAACTCATGAACATGATGATTTCTCTGTCTTCTTAGGGATTACATAGGGTTTGGGGTGGCTTCAAACTGGAACGGCAGGTCAACCCTCGGCCCGAAAAGGGGTTGTTTTCGTGGTTCGACGCTGCGAGCTTCCAGCTTGCAGTATTACTGCGGTTGCCCGTCCTCTTACTGTGATGTTTGTTGCTTTCTGGGTTCAGGCTCAAAGTTCAAGCTGTTGTTTGAGCTTGGAATGGTAGCCACACTCCCCCCGCAGTGGACAGCTCAGGCACACAAACCTCCCATTCCTGAAGCATGAGCTCTAGAGCTCAGATCCTGGAACAGATCCTAAACGTCCTAAACCACGAAAGCAAAACCAGCCTCCTGTAGCGGTCCCTGATAAGACCGCAGAGCCCCTCCTAACCCGATACCCTAAGCCCTGAAGCGTTCCGAACCCTGAGCCCGAACTATCCCCGTGCAAAACTCCTAAGCCCTAAACAATCCTAAACTCCAATTGAACTCTACACCTGAGGCTTTACGTACTACTACTTTGGACTTGCAGAAATCCTGGCGAGCCGCTCCACTGCTGCGATGCATCTGGGCTGTTCTTCGGAAGACTCCCATTCGGTGAGGGCTGTTAAATCCGATGTCTAGTACGGGGGTACACACACACACGTATGTGTGTGTGTAGATAATTACACATATTCACACACACACATGTAGATATAGATATTGATATTGATATAGATGATAGGTACACATACAGATATAGACATAGATCTAGCTAGATTACTTCGGACTGGCTCAGGCTTTTGGGTGTGGAGGTTGGCGGCCGAGGAGAACAGCCTTAGCTACAACTACTAAGATCGCCAACTCAGGTACTTCTAGCCCTGATCCTGCGAGCAGTATTTGATGGCAAGAGAAACTAAACCCTAAACCCTAAACCCTAGAGGTTCCTGGTTTTCAGGCTTTTGGATTTCGGGCCTAGCGCTTTGGGGCTTTCGGGTCTCGGGCTTTTAGGACTTACGGGTTTAGGGTTAAGCCATGTTGGAGAACCGCAGCCTGCAGCTTCGGGCCGTCGAAGTCCCCCTAAACCCTAAACCCTAAACCCAAAGCCTCTTAAGCCGTCAGGCTCAGGTGTACAAACATAAAAAGCCACGAACCCCACCAAACCGAGACCCTGCAAAACCCGAAGCGACCAAACACAAAGCAAAGAGCCCGGAAGCTCTAAGCCCTAAACCCTAAAAACCCTAAAAACCCAGACAACCCTGTAAACCCTATAAACCCTATAAACCCAGACAACCCTATACTGGGCTTTGGAGTACCATACTTTAATGCTTTTTTTGTTAAAGGAACCCTTATGAAATAAAAGTTTATACTTTTTTCTCCCTGGTTATTACTTAAAAGCCCAGTATAAACCCTATAAGCCCTAAAAGCCCTATAAACCCAGACAACCCTAAGAACCCTAAGAGCCCTATAAACCCCATAAACCCAGACAACCCTATAAACCCTATAAGCCCTAAACCCTAAGAGTGACAGCAAGGTTCGCCCTGGCCAGCGACAACTACTCAGAAGAGTACACGCGGTGTCGCCAGTTTCTGCAAGGTCTCCTGGGTTTCAGACCATGAGCTTTCGGTCCTTTCGGTTTAGGGTTTTAGGGGTTGGGGGTTTTGGGGGGGTTTAGGATTTTGGTGTTTTTTGTGGGCTTGGATTTTCGGTCGAGGGTTTTAGAGTTTGGATTCTGAGGTTCAGGTTTTAGATTTTGGGGTTTGAGGTTTTAGGTTTTGGATTTTGGGATCTACGGTCTGGGGTTCAAGATTTTTGTTTGGAGTTTAAGGTTGAGGCCCCAGGATGTGCATATGGCCGGAATTTGAGAAAAGGACACCGCAGATGCAGCTCTTGTTTAAGCACCCAGACCAAGCAAAGTAACATTGCCGGCAGATCCAAAGAAGTACGTAGGCTTTATATAAAGAATATCTTCAGAACCAGCAGCAGCAGCACCAGTTTAAGAGGGAACCTGTCATGAACGTGGTTTCAAGCAGGACATAAAATGCAGTAATTAACTCTCAGAAGCCATGTTGAGGCCCCCACAAACACATCGTGACTGCTTGGTCGGTTCTTTAATACTAGGCCTGAGAGCCCTTTTAGCCGAAAAGCTTTGAGCTTTCCAACCCCTGAACACTGAACCCCAAGACACCAATCTCCAAACCGATGCTACCTGGAGCAATGTCTAATGTACCTTGAATCAGGAGATAGGGCCCTGTAAAATGGATACATGTCCTTTTCAAGGCGTTGGTTACTCTAGCCTCAACCCCATCATCCCGAAACCCAACATGTAAAACCAACAGACATCAGAATCAAACCCTGAACTCTAAATTAGGCCCTCGACAACTGCAGGTCACCGACCACTCAAGCTTTTGGAGAGTGCTGTCTCAGCCCATTGCGAGTCCACACACGAAGACGATGCAGAAGCCGGGCTCGGACATTGGATACGGTTTTGTTTTGGCGCCAATGTGTGTTGCATTTTTGTTTCTGATGGTTTCGTTGTGTTTGTGGGTTGTTGTTATGTCCTTTGTTTTTGGTTGCAAAAGGTGCCGGTTTAGGATTTAGGGGCTTAGAGCTAAGGGTGCTGAGAGCCTACCCGGGCACTGGGGGCTAAGGAGGCTGAGCAGCCGGCCAAGGAGGTCGATGACGATAATTACTTGCACTTCTGTGCATGGATCTGATGGTCTGAACCGACACCCTAAATTCTAAACCCTGAACTCGGACCCTAAACTCTACACCCTTCTAAACATCACAAAGACCCTAAACCCCAAGTCTCAATAGCCTAGACGCATCTCTGAAACCCCACACCACCCCGAGAGTCCCCCAAGCCCACTAAATCGTAAGCATTACGCCTCACACGACATCCGGTCTTGCTTAGGGCTCACTCATTTTTGGGATCGAGGAAACTCTAAACCCTAAACCCCTAAACCCTAAACCGACGTTTCCATCAGCTCTCGGTGACAACTTTTTGTCAATTTGTGCATTGGTCTTTCACTGGCAAGTGACAGTTTCTCAGTCGACAAGCGACTGTCGTCACCCTGCACGCATGCAAGGACATGCGATGTAATCCATCGAGTTGAAATGGCACGAGCCATAAAGTTACGATTGTACAGCCTAGAGGCCGATCCGCTCATACAATCTCCCATGATGTATTCTGTTTACCCTGATGACTATAAGATCCCTTATGAACTCTAGATTCTAGATGCAGAGAGACGGACAAGGGGCCGCGAATGGCGCGTTGCCGAACTTTTTGATCTTATGGTGGTCTTGGGGCTCCCTTCTTCCTGTTTTCGACCCCTGTGCAAGACTTCGTGCAGACCCAGTGTGTGAAGGAGAAGGCTAGCCAGCCAGCTCTCCAACTTCGGAAGTTTGGGTCAACTTTGCCGGTTACGATGTTGGGCTTGTTGGTGGAGTTTCAGGCTTTGGGGAAGAGGCTTGGCGGGTGTAGGGGTTAGGGCAAAGTGTTTTCGGTTTCAGGGGTTAGGGTTTTGGGAAGTGCATTCTGGTGTTCGGCAGCCGCCGGCTACGCTTTTGCAAGCTTACATCGAGGATTAGAGGTCAAGAACCTTTGGTTGAGGTGTTCTGCGCACAGGGTGTTGTGGATGCGAACGGGTTTGCTCGAGGGTTACCTCAGATTCTATTTCTCCTAAATTTAAGTTCTCACATCCCAAATCCTCAGCAACGACCCTAATTTCACAGGCGTTCAGCCTAAGTGAACCCAGTTATTGAGTTATTGCTTTTGTTGAGCATGTTTCTACCCGGTATACCAATTCTAGGCTTGCATACAGCATCTTCAGAGGTTTGCTGGCTGCAGCTGGTTTCGTTGGAATGCTGCAGGATTTACGGATTTTCCGGCTTCGCCTAGGCTTTAGAGAGTCAAGGTTGAAGGGTTTAGCTTTCGGATTTAGCAAGGCTCTCTGCTTTCTCGCACTGCGAACCAAAGTGTATGCCCTGTAGCAGGTCAAGCGTTTCGGGCCTTCCATGCTCTGTTTGTCCTACGACAAGACGCTCCCATACATCAAAGGCAGAGATCGGAAACAATCGTAGAACTTATAACCCCCGCAGATAAAGGCTCTAGATGCTCTCGCACCCCAAGCCTCAGGGTAGCCTGAAACATGTAGACTTTCTGGCGCTCAAGTACTATAGGAGTCAAACGGGGCTTTGTGGGATGTGTATGGTAGACTTGTAATACGGGATCTAAGGAATGGCATTGGCATTTATTCAGGCCCTTGCATGAGTCCCTGAACCCTACACCGGTATATCATCCCTTTAGGTCACCCTCAGAAATCCTGAACCCCATGTTTTCGAGCATATTTTAGACCCTTAGAGCAATCCCTACAAGAACCCGTTGAAAGGAGCACTTAAGAGCAACCCTATTCTGACCATCGAGCCCCTTACGCTAGAACTTAGGGCTCGACAGAGACAGAGCCATGGCTCTGCTTGGTGCAGAAAGCGGCCCGGCTCGCCGCGGAGATGTTGAGAAAGCCGGGATCCGAAACAGCTTCCTACAAGGGTGCCTTTAGGGGGGTTCCTTTGAGGGTTCAGCAAGGGCTTCTATAAGGAAGATTCACTTTTGGGGTTCTGCAAGTGTGCTTGAATGTTTCGACAAGGGTTCCCTGAGAGTTGTGTAGGGGTTCTGCAAGGGATGGTTCAATTGGAGTTTGAGGGCTTTCGGAGGTTTTGGGATTTTGGGGATTGAAGAGGGATTGGCAGGGTTGTATTAGGGTTTGAGGGCTTCAGGGGATCTCCAAGATTTAAATTGGGGTTGCATCGCGTTGGGGGCTGTATTGGGGTCTGAGGGCGTTCGTTATATGGGGGGCCTAAGGAGTCCTCGATTGGGGTTACAATTACATGGCTGTAGCGAAACTAGTATGACCTGCGCAAGTTGCTAACCGAGGAGGGCCATGATGGCTTGTGTACAAGTTAGTATCTAGAAACGTAAACCCTCCTCAACACACTGGTTTACAAGTTTTTCGGGCTGGCTACGTGGGTCTGGGAGTAAGGAGTCGAGGTCAGTTAGTTGTTTGCTTTCGGCAACGTTTTCTCAATGCGTAAAACAGGATGCATTAGATGGCAGGAGTCGACATCAAGCCGTTTTCTGGTTATAAGAAAGAGGAAGTAGACAGTTTGGCCCCAAGAGAGGCAGTAGGAGGAGACCAGATTGATCCTGTGACTGGGTTGCATAGTCCAAGCCGCACCCCAGGGAGGGATGCAATATAGGGGTCAGAATGTATTGTCCTCTTGTAATTCCGAGTTTCGAATACATCTATCGTGCAATAATATTGTGCCCTAGAAAGATCCTGCTCTGAGGGTTTATAAGGCCTGTGAAATAATGGGGGCGACATGGACGTGAAGACTTGGAGATGTACTTAGGCTCCATGGCACATCCTCGTGCCTGGATTGACGGCATCATGATCCAAGCTGCCGCTGAAAAAACGGGTCAGGTTGTGGTGATCTGGCTCAGGCCAAAATGGCAACGAACTACTTTGGCCCCAGCATGGAAAATCGTGTTTATAGGCTTGAGAATGAGTACATGATCCCTCCTCAAGCAGGCGAGGTTCCTTTGGCTTGTCTTCGGGAGACTTCGGTGCCCCATAGGAGGCTTCTTCAAGACTCGGCCGGCCCGGGTAGTAAGACCCGTGTTGCTACGCCCTCCCTGCACTCCTTCAAGTCCTACTTGGGCAGACGGAAGGGAAAGACTCACAATGGGAACTCTGGGTGCGCTGCAGAGACTCGAAGTCTCTCCGTTGCTACGCCCTCAGTGCACACCGTTGGAAAAGGACCCTTTCAGGCCTCCCCTAAACCCGCAAAGAGCAGGCCTGAAGCTTCAGAACGGTCGCGTTCTAGAAAGAGTCGTCGCGCATGATATATAGAATCTATAATATAGAATCATACACCATAGAATCGTTTAGAATCTATACCCTACCACCCATAATGTGATATGTACATATGTATACCGGCTCAGCCGGCAACCGGCTTCCTCCTGGTGTTGGAGTCTCTCCCTCTCCCCACAGCTATCTGAAAGCCTGAACGCCAAGCCCTTGAACCCTGAACTCTCGACCTTCGGATACATACCCTAAACTCCACACCCTTCCACCCTGAACTCCAAGCCCTACGCCCCTAAACCCTAAACCCTAAACCCCTACGCCCCTAAACCCCTACGCCCCTAAACCCTAAACCCTAAACCCCTGAACCCTAAACCCCCAAACCCCTAAACCCCTAAACCCTAAACCCCTAAAAGCTAAACCCCTAAACCCTACACCCCTAAACCCCAAACTCTTCACCCTAAGCCGTGCCAAAACCTTAAACTCCAGGTGCGGGAGCTCGTTGCAGCCCGTGCCCTGGCCCAAACTACTCTTGTTTGGCCCAGCTAGCGGTTTCAGGGTTTAGGAGGGTCAGGATTTAGGGTTAAGAATTTAGGGTTTAGGGTTTGGGGCTTAAAGTTCTGAGGATTTAAGGGTTTTAGGGTTCAGGGTTTAGGGCTTAAGGCTTTGTGGGTTTAAGGGTTTTCTCGGTTCGGGCTTCCGCTTCCAAAGCCTAGTCTCCAGGACCTTATTGTCCGACAAGGGACTCCCAAGTTGTGACGAAATCTCAGAGTACTCATCCTCTTGCCTTGTTCTCAACACGGCCAGTAACAACACAGCCACAAATGGCAATACGAGGTTCATCAGAACAATTGCTTTTTCTCGTGGGAAAGGATGGAATAAAAACCGCCATGATCGTGACCACCGTGGTTTTTTGCATCATGTAGCATCACCACCGACGTCATCATTTATATAGTGTCACAACTATCACAATCATCGTCGACACCACCATCGTCAAAGGTGTCATCACCATCATTGTCATCGTCATCATCGCCATCGTCACAATGGTTATCGCAATGACGAACAACACTAGCTGTAATATTGGAACACTCAGAAGAAGGCGAGAGACAAGAGCGTTTAACAGCAGCACGAGAACCCCTCGAGGCCCCAAAACAAGGTGCTG
Organism: Symbiodinium sp. clade A Y106; assembly: GCA_003297005.1. Lineage (NCBI taxonomy): Eukaryota > Dinophyceae > Suessiales > Symbiodiniaceae > Symbiodinium > Symbiodinium sp. clade A. Next base: position 12,119 of record BGNK01000608.1, read on the forward strand.
ACTTGGCAGCTACCCAGCCGCCCGAGAACTACACAGCAGTGCACCAGGCAGCGATGGGAGGCGCCCCGCGGGGTTAAGTCGGAGCTTTGCGCGGGAGTTCGGGGATCTACAGGGGACAGGGGCTATGGGCTATGGGGGCTTGGGAAGTTTAAGACTTTTAGGTCGGGCATTTTGAATTTTGGGTCAGTTTCAGGTTTGTGAGCAGGGATCTGCTTGAGATGCAGTAGACCAGTTGTTGAATGAGAACAATGCCCTTATCGTTTACGGAAGTTGCAGAAGATGCTACTAGTACCAGAAGACATGAGCCCAGCTATGCGGATTTCTGCGACTCAAGTTCCAGGGTGGTATGACACATTCGAGAGCGAGAGCAGTGGAGATTGTACGAGTGGGGCACCGCGAGGGTGAGTAGGGTTTAGGCTTGCGGGTTCCTACATCCTATGTTAGATTATGTTGGGTTTAGGGATCCGCAATCTTACATTGGGTTGGGTTCCTATATCCTAAAGCCTATCCGGTGTGCCTGCCACCAAAAATTTCTGAGCATTGGGCGTAGAGACTTGTGTTTGTTGTATGAGTCCTCATGAACTATCAGGAGCTACAAGTTACACCTGCATAAGAAGCTACACATGGAAAGCCGCGCCGACAAACTCCAGCATTTCAAAAGCCACGAATGCTATGATCTGCTGGGCTTAGGGTGTTCAGTCTTAGGGTGTATAGTGAGCCCCATAAAGTTGGAAACCGGATTAAGGCCAAATAGTGCTGGGATTCCCTATACACTACTCTAAAGGATTGAGGCTATTGGGTTTCCAACTTTTGGGCTTCTACTGTAGTTCAAGTTTAGGCTTTAAGGGTATTTTTCGGCCTCAGACTCCACACCCTCAACTAACGAGGGTTTGGGTTTAGGGGAGATAGGGTTTGGGATGCGGGTTTAGGGTTTAGGGTTTGGGGTTTGGGTTTAGGGTTTAGGGTTTGGGGTTTAGGGCTTATAAGGGTTTGGGATTCGGGTTCCGCCATGGAGGTCATGTGGAGGTCCTTCGCGTCCTGGCCAACGCCAGGGCCGACTTAGGCCGATGACGTTGGCTTCTGCCTCTGTGTTTTGGGGTGAAGAGTTTTGGGGTTTAGAGTTTAGGGTTTATAGAGTTTAGGGTCTAGAGTTTTGGGGTTTAGAGTTTATGGTTTAGAGTTTAGGGTTAAGGGCTTCGGGGTTTCAGCACTCGCAAGTGTTTGGGGGGGAAGGGTGGGGACAGAGCATGCCGCTGCTTTCGGCGCAGGGCTTGGGGGTTCTAAGTCAGACCAGACAGCTTTCCGCATGCTCACAATACAAGCCGGGATCAAGTTCCCGGGTTCGTGAAATTGCGTGACCCGCATATGTAGGTAGTATGATTAGTGACACTTCCCAAATACCGAAGACCGCTCCTGCTCACACCAGGAGAACATGGTCTATTGCCTCGGGCTCAGGGTTGAGGGTTTTGGTTGCAATCTACCGAAATGGGTAGTTGTCAAAATTATGGTCCCTTTTTGGGGTACCCTAAATAAGAGGTGCCGTATTATAATAGGGACCCCCAAAAGGGACCATAATTTTGACAACTAGCCAAATATCCTAAGCCTTTTTTTTGAATGCTTTCTCAGAGCTTTCTGAGCCAGGAGCCAGGGATGTGCGGCGGCTGTGTGCAGCACATCTCGCTGCCGATGCTGGCCAGGCGCTCCTTCAGTTCACACGCGCTATCGTCCTTGCCACCGGCGGGTGCATAATAATATAGGGGCCTAAATAATTACCAATACTAATTCTTTAGGGGGTTCCTTATCGTAATTATAGTATACTGGGCCCCCAAACCCTATTCTAATTGTTCAGGCCCCTATATTAGCGTTGCTTTCCCAACCCTTCGGTACCACGACACAGGTTTTAATCCCCAGCCTTGGCATCATGATGTGTCAGATCCTGGAAAGCATCGACATGTAAAGCCCCGAAAGCATAAACCCTGGACTCTAGAACCAGAATGTACGAAACTCGAGGCTTCAAGACGTAGTCTTGCTTCTCACTTTGCACATTCAGGGCTCCTGCATCTGCTTTTTGTTGTCCCAGACTGTCCTTCTGGCGAGATCCTGGAGTTGAATATAGGCATTTGCTATCATTACTATACTATTATTACTATTATTACTATTATAACTATTATTACTATTATTACTATTATTACTATTATTACTATTATTACTATTATTACTATTATTTCTATTATTACTATTATTACTATTATTACTATTATTACTATTATTATACGGCTGTGTCACGGCTCAGGTTCAGGTTCAGTCTTTTCGGATCGAACAGAGCCTGACTTTGGCGTATCTGTTCCTGGTGTAAAATTTGAACCCTATTTCGATGACAGAATCCAAAGCGAAGTCCATCCCTCAGCCGCCGCCCACCCGAACAAAAACTCGGATGTAACTCCTACTCCTTTACAGAAGCCCTGTAAAAGCCCTCTAGACTCTAGAGCCCTTGCAGAACCCGCATAGAACCAGCATCTTCATCTACAAACCTTGGCGACGTCCACACAGAAAATCCATTGACTCAACTTCGATTCAGGTCTGTGCAGGATGAACTAAACTTAGGCTGTGCTATAATCCTAAGCCTTGGGTGCTGGTAAGCTTTAGCCCTTTTGGGGTATAGATGACCAACCATAAACTAAAAGCTTAACCTTTTTTGGGGGGGAGGACACTCAGCCCCCAAGAAGCCGAGTTCTCCGGCTGAAGCCTTAAGGCAAAGACATCTTCCAAGCTTGAGGCCCCAAAGATCTTTCGCTCCTCAAATCTCTGAGAGCCCCCCAGAAGCACTGCTGTGACCCCCCGCCGATTGCTGTATGTACAACGATGGCCGAAAACCCACTGAACCGATATCGAAAACCCTAAGGCTCAAAATAGCCGAAAAGCCCTATATAGCATGGTCTTTGGGCCCAAAAGCCTTAAAATATGAGTCCTTAGAGCCTAAGGGAAAGGAATCCCAGCAGGTGGACGTCATTCGCTTTCTTCACAGCGCCAACCCCACCCTGCTGGAAGCCGCCGACGGCGCCGGGAAGACTCCCGTGCACCGGGCAGCGCAGCGTGTCTGGGCTGAGGGCTCAGGGTTTAAGGCTTACTGGGATACTGGGATCTTGTTAAGGAAGTACATTTGTATTTAAGTTACCATAACAAGGAAACCATGTTAATTACTAACTTTAGACCTTACATTATGGAAATTGAAATTAGATTCCTTACAAGAATACCCAGCTTAGGGTAAGTGGCTTCGGGTTTAGGGAAAAGAGGTAGAGAGGAAGGCCTACAGGGTGCATGATGTTTTCTCGAACAGAGTTGCCTGGGTTTGCTCGTTTGTGTAGCTTTCGAATTTCCGGGCCGACAGAGCGTTTGAGCGGTGCATCGGTTTAGGGTTTAGGGTTTGGGGTTTTTGTAAGATGGGCTTCCAGGAGGGTGTATGAGGGCTTTAGTAGCTTCGGAGCTATCATGCTGGCAACCCTACAAATCGGCATCGAAACCCAGACCCAAAGGTAGGTTGATTCGTGTACCTGTGCTCCCAGTTTCCTTCGCTGGATGCGAACATCTTAAAGTCTTGAAGGTTCACGAGAAACCCCCCCAAAAAAATAAACCCTAAACCCGAACCCTAAACCCGAAACCTAAACCCTAATCCTAAACCCTAAACCCTAAACCCTAAACCCTAACCCTAACCCTAAACCCTAAACCCTCAAGAGCAGGATAAGTAGAAATTGTGCGAGTTTCGCTTCGTATTGCATTTTCATTCGTTTCGAATTTTCCTTAAACGTGCGTGAGGAGAGCCCAGCCAAGCCCAGGGGCAGCCCAGCCCAGCCCAGCCCAGCCAAAAAGCAGAAGCAAAAAGCAAAACCCGCCAGCCGTCCCCAAGATTCCAAAATCAAATTCCAAAGCAAAAAAGAAAAACCGCCCAGCCCAGCCCAGCCAAAAACCAGCCCTCCCCCAGATCCAAAAATCAAATTGCAAAAGCAAAACACGCCCAAACCCCACAAAACCCCCAAAACCCGGCAAGACTCCGGACCCAAACCCTATACAATTTCTAGGGAAAACCAGCAAACCTCTGTTACAACTACCCAGCCGACAGAGCCCAGAGCGAGCCCACAGCCCAGAAAACAAAAGCAACAGCAAAACCCGGCAAAACCCCCCAAAACTCCGGACCCAAACCCTATACAATTTCTATAGCAAAAGCAAAACCCGGCAAAACCCCCCCAAAACCCGGCAAAACTCCGGACCCAAACCCTATACAATTTCTTTCAACCTAACCCTAAACCCTAAACCCTAAACCCTAATCCTAAACCCTAAACCCTAAGCCCTAAACCCCTAAACCCTAAACCCCAAATGGTTTGAGTCTTCGGGCCGGAGGTTAAAAGGGTTTGAGCCTTACGGGGCCCCGGGTTCTTTCGGTTTAAGGCTCAGGGTTTTGATCTAAGCTAAACTGGGTTTTACCTGAACCCCAAATACCCCACTTTTTTAACGGACTTATATTTACGGACTTATATCAGGTTATCATGATCAGGAGCCCTAAAAAAGGGAAGGTGTTATAGGGTCCGGGTAAGCTTTAAGCTGATCAGGAGGACGGACCGACGTCCTCGAAGCTTTGGAGGACGGGGCATGCAGGTTTCGGGAGCAGACAGGGGTTTTGATTTTAGGGTTTAGGGTTTTGATTTTGGATTTAAGGTTGAGGGTCTAGGATCTACGGTTTAGGGTTTCAGGTTAAAGGTTTGGGTTTTGGGTTGAGAGGCTCAAGCATGCAGCGCATAAGGGGATTAGGTTCAGGCGGTTAAGTGACTATTTCTATTCTAGGCCTGAGAGCTGTGCCAGAGACTGCACAGAGGGCGTCAAAGCAAGATGTAACGAAAGCTTCCCTGAACCCAAAGCGTGTCAAACCTTAAACCCCGAAATCCCCAAACCCAAGCCCTAAAACTCATGAGCATGGAAGATCCATTAGAGAATCCTTTGTACTAGAACCTTTGTAGTATAGGACTCGTATTAAAACCCTTTGCTCTCTTTGAAAGGATCTGGGCGTCGACCTGAGCGTGGAAACGCCGGGTGGCAAGACAGTGGCACATCTGGCCGCAGAGGCTTGGGGTTAAGATGAGTTTAGGGTTTAGGGTTTAGGTTTATGTACCCATCTTTAAGATGGGTTTAGGGTTAGGATTTAGGGAAGATGGGTTGGCGTGTTTTTGTGCGTTTAAGATTATACGAAGGGTCCGGACTTTTGGTTTAGGAACTAGGGTTCAGGGAGGAAAGACCTCCGTTTGAGCATCCAGCGCCCGAATTCGCTCGAACCTTGAACGGCCCTTGGCCCTTTGTATGCAGTATAGATTCTCCAGGGGGGGTTCTGGCTTGGAGGCACCTTTGGGGTAAGGATGCCCTTTGGTCTGGTGTTGAAGGTTTAGCGCTGGTATGCTGACAGCACGGTCAGGAAAGCAGCCATCCAAAGGCCTCCCATCGCCAAAGGTACGTTTTCCCGACGATGTTTGGTACTGCTTACCCTAAACATCTTTAAACATCTCTCAACCACATTTCTCCGGGGTAAACCCTAAACCTTGACGTTCCTCCAAGGTTCAACCCGTTCGTCTGTACGAGTGTTCTAGTCGGAGGTTTCAAACGTAGGGGAACCTTTGGTCATAAGCAGACATTGGATGAGTCTGACTGGTTCGGAACATGTTTCCTCAGGATAAGAGCTCTTGTAATTCGCAACATGTTTCCATCAGACGGATTTCATGTAGACCGTTTGAGGTCTGAGAGGTGTATTACTCCTTGGACCCAAATGGTCAGCAGTTCAGTGATGGTCAGCAGGAGAAGTATCAGTATCCGGTCATTTCGTCATCCCTCAACCCTAAACCGCGTCACCTACCAGACATGCGCAAGACACCGCCAAGCTTCCCAGCGTGCTCTGGGGTGACCGACTGGGAGTTTCCGAAATTAGGGGGTACCTTATTTTGGGGTCCTTATAATAGAGATCCTACTATTTAGGGGTACTATATTAGGGCCTAGCGAGCCGCTTCCTTTACTTCAGGGACCCTTGCCCTTGCGTAATTCATTAATGTAGGAACCTGATTAAGAAACCCTGGGCCCTGTAACTCCAAAATAGTAGGATTCATATAAGGAACCCTAATCAAGGCCCAAGGTTTCTTAATCAGGTTCCTACATTACACTTCAGTGTTTGCAAGGCTGGCCAGAACAATGTCCTGCGGTTTCTGCCTCCCAGTGGCCCGGCCGTGCTTCATGGTTATGTTTCCGCTTTACGCATAGGGACCTTGCAGCCCTGCTAAGCATACTTGGAGGCCCTTTTGACTTAGTAAGTCTACTTAGTATCCCCTAGAAACCCTATTATAATCCCCCCATAACCCACCTTACTAACCCTACTTACTAAGTCAAAAGGGCCTCCAAGTAGNTTGGAGGCCCTTTTGACTTAGTAAGTCTACTTAGTATCCCCTAGAAACCCTATTATAATCCCCCCATAACCCACCTTACTAACCCTACTTACTAAGTCAAAAGGGCCTCCAAGTAGGGTTCTGAACTTCGGATCTGAGGTTACCAGGCAGAAGAGCTGTGGAGCTTTGGGGGGTAGGGTCTGCCATGTGGCCTTCGAACAGGAGCGTTTGGACACTATATCCTATAACATGCGAGCTGCACCTGCTCTACAGCGGCCGTTAGTTGCGATGGAGAAAATTTTGCCAATGCGGTTTAGGCATTGAAGCGTAGTAGCAGTAACCCTAGTACTCACAGCAGGTCCAGCAGAAGTACTGTTGCGGGCAGTGCCACAGATTAGGTTCTGTCTTTGTGGCCTGATTGTGCAGGGTCGAGTCACCAGGAGAGGTTTGTTTGCCAGAAACCTGGTTCATACGTAGCGGCCTTTGAAGGTGAGTGGCGAGCGGCGAGATACTATTTGGGAGTTTCACCTAATAAGAGCCACTAATACAGACAGGATCCTGATTAGAAGGCCCAATGTTAGCCGGGTTCCCACATGGAGCCCCAAGCTAAGGTCAGTGCGTCGAGCTGTTGAAGCTCACAGAGAGCACTCTGGAGTCAGAGAGAACTATACCATCGCTATGGGGATGTTCAGGGCACATGGTTTACATGAATAAGTCTGGGTTTAGAGGGGGTCTTCTTGGGGTTTAGGGGTTTAGGGAGGGCCCAATGTGTGTGTGTGTGTATGTATATATATATAATATAATATAATATATATATATAATATAATATAATATAATATAATATATATATATATATATATATTATATAATATTATATATATATTATATAATACAACATATATATATATATATATATATTATATAAAATAATATAATATATATATATATATATATGGGGGGACCATATATATATATATATATATTCTAGGACATGTGGCAGCTTGAATGTCTTGTTTGGTTCTTTTTGCACTAGGCGGTCCACGTGTGGCGGAGAAACTAGGAATATTATCGCCATATGTTCCCTAGTAGAGCCATAGGAGAAGTATTCCAAAGCTCTTGTGGATCCCTGTACCCCAGTACTTCTCATACAACACCTCCCCATCTGAGACCCCAAGAAAGGGGATGTGTACTTCCGAGAACCACAGTCTTGCGCTTGAGGTTTGAGGTTTGAGGGCGTCAGACAGGTTCTGCTTTCAGAATCGACGCCGCTGGTTCAAGCAGTTGCTCGCAGTATGCAAGGCATCATGCGGGGGGAGAAGCCCATCAAGAGCATGTGGGAGAAGGACCTGCTAGTGTGTCTTTGCTGGGTTTTGGACCGGAAACTGAATGCAGCCCAAACATTAAGAAAGAGACGTAGAATCAAGCGAGACATGGAATAACGATGCCTATCATACTATCTGGCCGAGAGACATGTCGCTCTGGCCTTCTTTGTGCACCAGATTGCTTGGTGTCGTAAACCAAAGTCCTGAATCCATTGAGAACAGTTTCGGGAAGACTTTCAATCACAGTCCCTTGCTTCAACTTGATTTAGGACTCATTCTGCCTGGATTCCGGACTTGGTCTCGTCCGTGCACTGTACGACTAGGAGTTACGTGCACTTTACGATTGAGACCGCCCGATGGATGCTACCCTGGTTTGGTGTTGCTTTAGGCTAAAAGGGGATGCTGGATTCGGAGCTCAGTTGTGTTTGGGCGGAGCCCTGACTCAGAGAAGTTCAGCACCACAAGAACACCCAAGGCTTACAACCGAAAGCCCTAAACCCTAAACCCCTTAACTCTAAACCCCCCCTAAACCCTAAACCCCCCTAAACCCTAAACCCCTTAACCCTAAACCCCAAACTCCTGAACCCTAAACCTAAACCCCTGAACCTTAAATCCTAAAGCCCTTGCCCTCTTTGCAGGAGACGCCGAGACGACCTGGCACAGTGAGGCCGAGCTCCATAGAATTGTGAATCTGGGCTTTGGAGTACCATACTTTAATACTTTTTTCTTAGAGGAACCCTTCTGAAATAAAAACCCTAAACCCTAAACCCTAAACCGTCCCTGGTTACTTAAAAGCCCAGGAATGCTGGGCGATCGCAGCAGCTCTGTATTGTTATGATTGTTATAGTTGAATTGAGCAGTGCTACTATGACTATGATTGTGATTATGTGTGTCATAAACATGCAATACTCACTGTCAGACTGTAAGTACGACGCATTATATAACTGTTGTGCTTATGCTGATGTTATCGAATGATCTTCTGATGACGGTTTTATCTACACCACCAATGTTGTGAATGTCCAGACGCCTACGGTGATATTGGTGATGGTGATGATGGTGCTGGTGATGGTGATGGTGATGCTGATGGTGATGGTGATGATGATGACGATGACGATGATGATAACGATTATCCTGTGTAGGAAATTCAGTGGTGGTGCTTCCGCACCCACAGATTTTGCCAGCCTGTTTTACAATTTGTTGAGTTGTCCTTCTCATGGCGATTGAAATTACACGGGAGTTTATAGTGTGTGTTAGGCGGTTTCTTCTGTCAGTGTTTCGTACTTTTGACTTACAGGCTTTTTGCAGGAATGCTCCGAAGGATGTGACTGTACGGTGCCGGGGTGCATGGTAGCGGAAGATCACAGAAGATGCTTTGGAGTTTACGGTCTTGCGATGCAGGAAGTGTAAGTTTTATGAAATCTTTATGAGAGCTTCACGACCCTGGCTCCTCGGGTTAAGGTGAAATTTGGGGCCTCTCCGGGTCGCGGGCTTTCACCCCCCCCCCCCCGGGGGGTAACCTAAAAGCCCTTTTGGGGGTTTTTTGGGCCTGGTGGTGGAGTACCAACTAATTTTTATATAGGGGNCCCAAAAAACCCCAAAGAAGGTTTTTTGCGTGTACGGTTTTTGGGTGGTAGAAAGTTTAGGTTTATGAAATCTTTTAGAGGGCCTCCCCACCCCGGGTCCTCGGGTTAAGGGTAAAATTGGGGCCTCTCCGGGGCGCGGGCTTTCCCCCCCCCCCCCCCAGGGTTGATACCTGAAGCATCCTTGAGCGTTTTATCGGACTGATGCTGAATGAAGACATATATATATATACCGGTGGCTGTACGTGTCAAGGTATCTTTTTGAGGCTGGGGTAGATCCACCTGCACAAGTCTAGAAGTATACGCACACATGGGCAAACACAAGGCCATGAGCGTTTTGCATTAAACAGAAACGTCCGGGAACGCAACGCAGACGGCCGGTTTCAGGCTGAGGCTGTTTGTATTGTGCGGCCAACATTAGTGACGAGTTCATGTGGGGTTAGCTATCAGATCTGCGGCCTCTCACTTTAAAGTACCTCGTCGAAACTTGCCTTTGCAAAGCAAAGGCAGTAGGAATCCGTGACCGGAGGCGGCGACACAGTCGCCATCCTTTGTTTGAAGGTGCCGGGAAAAGGGCCAAGCCTTAGTCAAGGTCAGTGTTCGAGGCTCCAGAAACCAGCTGTAGCTTACCCTAAGGGTCAATGTGCCCTACTAGTATATCGAAAGCAGTCTCCATATAAGTATGTTCGGGCCAAAGACCATTTGGGTAATTACATGGAACCTCAGGAGTACGTCCTGCGGCCCTAAACCCCTAGACCCCTAAACCCAAAAAAAACCCTGAACCCTAAAGGGCTGCAACCAAGACCCCAACGCGAACGTTACTTTGCGCAGCAGGGTCGGCTTTGAGTTCGTAGTTTATGCTCAGCCGGAGCCTCGCAAACTTTGAACATGGTTCCGCTCCTTTAGAGGTTTCTCTGAAGCGCAAAAGACATATATGTGTATACATATATAACTACGTGTCAGTATATATACATATATACATATATATGTATATGTATAGCTATAGTTATAGGGTACTCTGAGGGGTTTGCGTAGTCGTGAGACCTTGTCTTTGAATATGATGTTGTGTGCAGGATGTATGCTTCTAGGCTGCGCTACCCACGGCTCGTGGTCAAAATAGGCAGATCGACATCTTGGAGTAGCATGTCGTCTGTAACTCCAGAACATGTTGGAATTGGTTATTTGGGCCAGCTTGCACTGTGATGAAGACGGTTCAAGTTGGCGATTGGTGACTTTCTTGGAAAATTTAGGTGGTAAGATGTTCTAGAAAGGCTTCAATGCACACCCTGGAAAGCAAGAGTATTTCTGCCTGAGCCCTGCATCCCTGATACTGAATAGAATAGAATTCCTTCGTCATTGTAATGTAAGGGTCGGAGTAATTGCTTTGCTCCGTACAGTACACCATACTCCTAAACTCCCCAAGTAATAAAGCCCCTATACTAACCTTGGATCAAGAACCATTGTCGCCTTAGCAATCGAAGAAGCAGTCTTCCTCGCAGCCGCAGCGGTCATAGCTAAGAAAGGTCTCAGAGTGAGAAGGTGAACCGCTCTTTTCCAGGATTTCCCACTTCCCTTACGCCCTCCACCCCAAACCCTAAACCCAAAGCCCAAAACCCTAAACCCCTAAACCCAAAACCCTAAACCGTGCCACGCTCCGGCCAAGGATGTGTCACTTCTTCGAGCGGGGCCGCTGTCTTAAGGCAACGGGAGCAGCGCCTTGGGGCTAGGCGTATGTTAGCATAATATAGGGGCTTCAATAATTAGAATAGGGTTTGGGGGTAAAGCGATAGTGATATGCGACCGCGACTTTTATTATAGCAGCATTGCTCCGGTCGCATCTCGGGGTTTTTGGGTTGATCACAAGTGTCGTGCCCATACTCTGACTTGGGTACACGTATGTACAATCAACTTCATGCCTTCCATACTGTATTGAAGCTGGGATGGTCTTGGGGGTTTATTATACTATAATGATAGTAAGGAGCCCCAAACCAGTAAACGGCCAGTATACTAGTCTGCTGCGGTTGGCGCATGAGGAGCCCCACATCGAACCTGCCCAAAGCCCCGCAGCCCTAAACCCCAGGCTTCTAGGGCTGCTTGCATGGTTGTCTGGTGCACGGCGGTTCAGACATTTCGACTTCGGGGCACAGGCTTCAGGACTCCTGTTATCCAGCTAGCTTACTGGCTCCAAGTATCAACATAACATCTGTCCAGCGTGCTGCCTCCAAGAAATATCCCATGACGTCTCCACCTCCAACAAGCGGACGGATGATGTTGATGCAGAACTTCTTCTTGGCAATTAATGTCTCTCACGCAGTCTCACACAGACACACACAGTTTCTACCAGTCTCAGTGACACTCAATAACAAGCCCTAACGACTAGCATTGGCCGGGCTTCCGTGGCGTCTTCTTTGTTGACACGGTTGGTGGACAACCCCGAAGCCGCAACGTACAACACAACATATCACCCTGTAGCATAGTATACACATATTATACATATATATACATTGAACTGATACAACCTGACTTAGCAGAACAACTTCATGTACATCAGTGTACTTTCCCGAATGCCTCCATCTCGAGTTCTCTAACGACATGTTATAAACCCAGATATCGGTTCCTAAGAAGACAAACCTAAACCCCAAACCCTAAACGGACCTAACCTGTCGACCCGTGAATCTGAATCAAGTCCCAATGCATCCGGAGACTTGGCCCCAAGACAATGAAACCGTAGGTTAGGGATTTGGAGCCTAGGGCATATCTAAACGTGAACTCTCCGGCGTTTAGAGCTTGGAAATGCTCTCGAAACCCGGTCAACGCCCAGCCTCATAAGCTGTAAGTCTAATGTAGGGGCCTTAATAATTCCTAAACTAAATCCTTATAGTAGCCCTTATAGACCCCTAAAAAGGAACCCTATTCTGATTTCTGATTATTAAGGCCCCTATATTAAGTCTACTGGGCCTTCGGAGGGAGAACGCTGCAACCACGCGCATGGTCCAGAGGACACGCCTCCGAGCTCCTGGGTTCTTGTTAAGGGATTTAATTCAAATTACCATAAAAAGGAAACCATATGATGTACTATAGGTCCATGATACGGAAACCATATTAAGTATTATAGGTTCACAATAATGAGCCATACTATTTGCTATAGATCCCTATATTATAAATAACTTAAGTTAAACTCCTTTACAAAAACCCAGGCTTAAGAAGCGGGTTTAGGGTTCCCGAGTGCGTATGTCCTGCAGTTAGAGGTATTTCTTCTCAAATAGACACAAGAGACAGACGGATATCATGTCTGGGGGGGGGGGGTTAGAAGCGGGTAGAAGGCAAGAACAATTGAATCAGGAACAGACTGTCAGCATTGTTCGTTCAAACTCCAGGAACTTGGCATCTAAGTCTTCGGGTGAGGGGTTCCCGGGCTTTATAGGCACCTCCTGCCTGCAAGTGCTTTTTGGGGACTATACTATAGTGTAGCCTGGTATAGTATAGCATAGTATGTTACGTAGCACTGCAGGGGATTTTGGTCACTTCTTTTGCGTCTGTGCCTTGTTCAGACCTGCTTTGACGTCTAGGGTGTGTGTCTGGCCCGGAGCTTCGAACCCTTAGCAAACTCGAGAATCTAAAGCCTTGAACACTCAACATACTTAAACCAGACCCCCTAGAGTGTCTTTAATCCAAGAAGTAGAATCCTAATCTGGGAGCTCATACTACCAAAGGATACTGTATACGAAACCACTACGGGATTCTAATTTCTGGATGCTCCCCACGGTTCTTCTGCGAGGACTTGCGTCGCCCGCCCCCACGAGAGGAGGATCGCATCCGTTGGGTTCGTGTTAAGGTTTCGGAGGTAGGGTTTAGGGTTTAGGGCTCTTGGGTTGTAGGGTTTAGGGTTTTTGGTTTTAGGGTTTAGGGTTTTGGGGTTTAGGGTTTAGAGTGCCTTTGCACTCAAACTTCGGGCTTGCCACAAATGACAGCCGTCAATGTGCAATCCTGAACCTGGGAATCTCTGTCGCGACGCAGTTTCTGCTTTCAAGGCAGGTGCCTCGAAAATCTGTGGCATGATTCCTGAAAATTCCCTGTGACAGTACAGTACAAACTGCCCCAAAGCTCTTTGCATGCCAGTACTTGAAGCCCCTTACCCCAAGCCGGTCAATCTACAAGCTAGACTCTGCACCGAAACCCCCAAACCCGGATCAATTAAAAAGCAGTTGAGAGGCCTGTGTTTGAATTCGGTGTCCCCCAAGCCCTGAGGCCTCAACCCTAAAGGCCTGAACCCGAGCCCTAACCCTAAAACCCTGATCCTCAAAGCCAAAAGCTCCAAGTCCCAGCCTCGCTTTCCTGAACCCACCGTCGATGCCTGAGCCTGTCATAACATAGAAAGAATATCGTAAAAATGTAGTAACGCTATAGTCATGTTACCCCGTTTAGTCCTGTAATTGTACTATAGTACTCCGATAAACACCTGTTCTAGTCAAAAAGCCCCCCGGCAGTAGATGCCTGCGCTCTTGCGTTGTCGAAGGTAATCTGCGGGAACGAGCTAGATTGATGCCCTTTCCACTGCGGATGAAACTTCCATAACAGGGAGCCCTCAGCGTTAATCTGCTGCTCCGATGGGCGTTCCTCCGCGTTCTACCGTCGTAAGTAGGTCCGATGGGTGTTGGTGCTATTCGCAGCATTTGATTTCTGAGCATGTCAGATGGCCAACAATACTGCTGCAATGCCTCTGTACTCTTGCGTGTACCAGGACGGCACAGCGGGCGTTCCATCTCTGGTTTCTCCGGCCGCTCGGGCGCGAGTTGAGAGGTTTGTGCATTCGGGTTTAAAGTTGTAGGTTAAGCATCTACCTTAAACTACCAAACCCTACCTTTTTGTAGGTTCTTATTATAAACCCTAATATAGAATTTATAGGGACCCTACAAAAAATAGGTTTTGGTAGGTTAAGGTAGAGTTTGGGTTTCGGGCATTTAAACGGGGATTGGATTCACGTGCGGAGGACGGCGCAGGACACAGACTTTTGGGGACAGGGCATCTTCTGTGACTTTGCTGGTCCCGAAACCTTCGGGGGCAGATTTCCGAATGCTTCCGCAACTCATTGATATCATTGACGATTCAAACCCCTAAACCGTAAACCCTAAACCCTTAAACCTGAAACCCTATAAACCTCTAAACCATAAACATTAGAAAAGAAGGCACTCTCTGACACAGGTCTTCCAAGGAATAGTTCAGGGCTTAGGGTGTATGTTAGAGGTTTCCGGCTGTGGATTCTGCACGGTTCAGGGTTTATTTAGGGTTTAGGGTTTAGGGTTCAGCAGAATTCCGAGAACCTCTGAAACTACCGCCCTTCTCGTGCGAGAACCGGTTCTGTGGCCCAGCACCTGAACAAATTCCAAGACCCCAAAGGGCTCTTCAACCTTGCACGACCCTAAAGCCCTGAAGCAACACCAACACCCATAGCCGAGCACCCTGACCCCAAGACGCTAAGCCCCGAATCCTACTGTAGACTACAAACCCCAGCTCGATAATTTGAGGCCTCGCGGCCAGTCCTAGACCCGGGTCCCAGAAGGCACAGCCAAAGCAGAAGTGTTGAGCTGAGCCTCGTGCCCTGCGCCAGGTAGCCACCCCAGGCCTGCCAGGGCAACGGGAGAGGGTGAAGGAGCATTAAACCTAAGGCTTATCGAAGAGTCGAACAAGCTGAACAAGCTGGAACATGGACTAAGGATGGTGTGTTCTGGGACTCTCTATACTTGGTTTTGTTATGCATGAGTATACCGTATACTGCTGCTCGAACTTTTTGGCCTTTACTGCAATCCGGACCGTGAGCTAGGGGGTATAGCCTATCCACCTATCTAGCCATCGATCTATCGATCCATCTTTCTACCTATCGATCTTTCGATCCGTCTTTCTATCCGTCTGTCTATCGTCTATCTATCCATCTATCTGCCTGCGCAGATGTATGTATACATACATGCATACATACATTCATGCATACATACGCAAAAATTATGTGAGTGTGTGTGTGTGTGCGGGGTGTATATATGTGTACAGGATGTCGCAGTCGTGGGGGGGCTTACGTTAAGGGCTTCGGGCTCTACCGTAGGCCGAAGACCTGACAAATTCCTGCTTCTAGAATGAAGGGATGGGGTTTTGGGCTTTTCATTGTCGGTGAGCTTTCGGTCCAGAGTGTAATTAAGAGAGAGGTCCTAAGCGATTGTCGGAGCACTTTGTCGCACATCATGCTGTGCTGGAGTTGCTTTATCTCAACACGTAATTACTCATCATTCAGGATTAATTACTAGTGAGTTTGGGGTTCAGGGTTAGTCACTGGCGAAAAGATAGCTACGAACTGTTTCATGTGGGCTTCTACGTCAGGACGTCAGACTTCGGGCGACAAACTATCTGCTAAGGCCTCTAAGTAATCCCGAACCGTTGCAGCTTGTATCATCGAGGTCCGAATCAGGGAACTCTCTCCCCAGGCTTCGTGTCCTGTCTTGAGGTATCAAGTACATGGTCTCAGAACTGTTTTGGGGTTTCGAGGTTCGGGACGATCATCACCCATCATGACTGCCTCTCTGAGCTTGAAGTTTCTGAGCCTCAAGCCAGGGCCCAAAACCCTAGAAGCCCGAAGGCCTATATCGAGCCATGTGTCTCAGGTAAGGGTGACCGGAATGGGGCCAGCCAAGCTCCCAGCGAGTTTATCTCTTGGGCTTTAGGGTTCAGGAGCTCGTGTTGTTTTTTGGAGCCGAGTGGGGGTCACTCCGAGTTCTTTAACAGACGGCCTACAAAAGAAACCCACCGGGTTCTACATTCGATTTTGTCGTCTTCTTATGAGCACCCCCCAGCGAAACAGGTTTTGGGGGTTCCATATAGCAGGGAGTGGGATGCAGCTTCGGTTATGTGACTGCAAGATGAAGGGCAAAACCAAAGCCCATGCGCTTGAATGCAGGGTTCAGTGTTGAAACTGACAGCACCCTTGTTTGACAAATACTGCAGAGCTGAAGCAGTCGGCTGAAAGCAACGAGCTACTCTGAGCGAAGCGTCCGCACTCAGGCCCCTTGCCACTCGCAGATCTTACACAGGCCTGAGGATTGTTGAGCTGCTTGCTGCAACATTGCTGCTACTTCTCAGAACAATGGCTTCTACTGTCGGAGTTTGAGTCTTGCTTTGTTCGTGGTGGTTCTGGCGTTTTGGGGTTGCTTGCTTGCTTGCTTGGTTGTCGGCGTGCCCAACAATACACCATCGTGTCGGGAGCATCACCTCGACTACAATGAATTCCGGCGAAGCTGGATCAGCACATGAAGCTTGAAGATAGATTTGTTTTTTCTTGAGTCAGGGATGTGTCTTCAGAGCCGCATACAGGAAGAAATGCACACTGAACGATCACCGACTGCTGCCCACTCGTGTAACGTGCTTTCAACAGCTGGCAGAGTGTGGCCTAAATCCCTCAACCCTAAATCCCTAGACGTTGGGTTTTGAGTTTAGGGTACCCTGAACCAGTAAAACATAGCACCTGGCGCCTTCGACCTGAGACCGGACAACCCAAGCCACGAAGCAGCAGTGCCAGTATCTCTACGGTTGCTCCCGTTCAGGGTTTAGGGCTTAGGCTCTTGCAATTGCTGCATTTTGCATTAGAGTTTTGTGTTGATTGGAAGGCCATGGCATCCATCGCCGCAGCAGCGGCGGTACAGGCTTCACAGGCCCGCAATGCGTGTTGATAGGCTTTGGACTAGACCGAAGTGCGGATGATGGTTTTGAGGTTCAGGGCTTCGTGCTGAGAGTTTCCGGTGAGTCGCAAGGACCCTTTCAAAAACCCTAGACCCTAAACCTTAAACCCTAAACCCTAGACCCTAACCCTTAAACCTTAAACCGTAAACCCTTATCCTGAGGAGTTGTTTCTGGGTGATGATATCTCGCCAAGCTAAGGGCTTCGAGTCAGAAGCTGGTTGGGTGCAGCTTGACTGTGAGTGTTTACTGGGCTTTGGAGTACCATACTTTAATACTTTTTTCTTAAAGGAACCATTATGAAATGAAAGTTTATACTTCTTTCTCCCTGGTTACTCAAAAGCCCAGTTTAGGATTATCTACTATACTGTACTGTACTATTCTATACTATAACGTACTATAGCAATATAGTATGATATGTTGTAATACCATATAATGCATTGCAAAATAAGTCTTTGATTATGTTCTAGACAAGCTTGTGAAGGCTCTAGGGTGTCGGGTCTGCGCGTGGGTTTGTTCTTCTTGCAAGCTTCAGCAAGACATCGAAGGCCGAACAGGTGGTGTGTTTTGAGTGCACCATGAGGGTGCTCGAACGCTGATAGTACATTTACAGAAACCTTCTGGAACCATTATAGTACCTTTGTAGCACCCTTGCAGTACACTTGCAGAATCCAATAGAACCCTCAGGGTATGCAGACAGCAGTTCCATTTGTCTGGGACCGTCGTGCTTTAATACTGTCAAGAGGAAACCCTGAATCCCAAGCTCTAAACCGCTAGGTGATGATTCAGGCATGCTGGGCATCAAGCATGCAGCAAAGCCGCGCTAAACAGAGTTCCTGATTTGTGCACGCTCAACCTATGAGGTACAAGCTGCACAACTGCGACAGCATAGTGTGTATAAACGTGCATAGAATCTTAGAGTAGTATAGTATAGTACAGTATAGTATAGTTTAGTACAGCATAGTAAAGTATGGCATGAGATAGTATAGTACAGTGTAGTCTAGCCCTGATTCGGAAGCCCCACGTCCCGAATTCATAATTTCTGTGTTTGTTTGGTGTACTCCGGTCACACATCTTGCTTCTCCTGAGGCCGCTGTCTTCGGCATGTGCACCCCGCCGTCGCGGGCTTGGTCGTTCTCTACAGACCCCAAGCTCCGGACACCAGATGAAGGCGAAGGCATCGCCTAAAGAATTGGATCTACTACTTAAATTTCCTTGTTATACTCAGAGTGCTCCGCAAAATTCCTTTTGTAATCAGAGTATAATGTACCCGAAAAGCCTCATCTTTGTGTAAAGGCCCCTATATGACACTGGCAGTCGGGAGCCAAGCTCGTGTGGCCACATTAGCCACCCAACGCAGCTCAGAGCTATCGAATCGTTGCGAAGTGATTTGCTCCTGCACCCATCACGGCCTTCCGTCTTCGGCGGTCAAGTAGAAACCTAAACACTCCCACTTGTTTGACCCTGTTTCGCCAGAAAGGCCTGATACTTGTCCGCACAGCCCATAAGAAACCCTAAACCTAAGGCTCAAAACAGCCCAGAAGCCCTATATAGCATGGTCTTTGGGCACAAAAGCCTTAAAATATGAGTCCTTAGAGCCTAAGGGTAAACCTTCATTCCTTTGGTTAAGTTTCGGACCCGCCCCCCCGCCTCATCCTCGATTCCGAGGCCCGAGACTTCTTCAAACTGGGGGCGCGGCGCCCAGGGATTCACACTGAGGGCCGTACAAAATGGAGCAGACTTTTTTTTTTTTTTTTTGGGGGGGGGGGGTATAATTATAGTATAATGTGGTATCGTAGAGTATAGACAAGTATAGCAAAGTATGATGGTAGGATTGAGGAGTCTTATACCGTGGTCAACATAATTGGCAATAGTATACCTGCATAGAAGTCCCGATAATGACCATCGCACACTTTCCCCTCAAAACCCTGGTCCGTTTTTGTAAGGCCTGTTACTATACTATACTAGACCAGACTATACTACACTATACTATCTTGTACTATATTTAACTATCTATACTGTACTACACTAGATTATACTGTGCGTCACTGCAACTATAGCTATAATTACTGTAGCTATACGTATACTTTTACTATACTGTACAAGATTATACATTATACTAGACTATGCTATACAATACCATAACCCAAAAACCCTGTTCTTAATGCATGGTCCTTGTATTCTGCTTAAGGATAAGGCTTTCGAACCCTAAACCCCTAAACCCCCAGACCCCTAAACCCTAAACCTCTAAACCCTAAACCCCTAAACCCCTAAACCCTAAACCTCTAAACCCTAAACCCCTAAACCCTAAACCTCTAAACCCTAAACCCCTACACCTCAAAACCTTAAACCCTAAACCCCTAAACCCCTAAACCCCTAAACCCCAACACCCCTGAACCCCTAAACCCCTAAACCTAAACCCCTACACCCTAAACCCCTAACCCTAAACCCTGAAGCCACCGAGGATGCCGTGGTCCTACGGAGGCTTCAGTGAAGTGCTGCCGAGGGGGGTTTTCCTGTTTAGAGTGAGGATTTAGGGCTTAGGGTATGGGCTTAGGGTTTAGGCTTTGGGGCATTTGGGTTAGGGTTCGGGGTTTAGGGTTTGGGGTTTAGGGCTTAGGATGTCGGGTTTCGGGCCGGGTTTATGTCACATAATAGGGCCTAAGGTTTGAGGCTTGAAATAAGGGCTTAGGGCTAACCGGGGTCACAGCCTTGGGCCTATCATATGAGGCCCTGGGTTAGAACTTCAAACTGGGATTTCATTTCCGGCTGAAGGTTTCTCAGGCCTAGCATCTAATTATTCGTATTCAAAGACAGTATCAGACAAGGTTTTCGCGGTTTGGTCCACTGCTGCAGGGCCTGGGAACCTCTGGAGAAAACCCTCGCCTGAACACTAAACGCGCCACACCTGTTTCGAGCACCTAGAAGCATTCAAACCCCAAAAGCCGCACGGGGTCACATGCACTGTGCCGGAGTTGATTGGAAGCGTTTTGTGTATCCCGCTTTCGTGGCATCCCAGCCATCCTTCTAATGTAGGAACCTGAGTACGGAACCCTGGGCCTATAACGACAAAATAGCAGGGATTCATATTAGGAACCCTAATAAAGGCCCAGGTTTCTTAATCAGGTTCCTACATTAGTCCAAGATGCCAACAGAGAGTGACGTTCCCATCTTGCCAGGCATCGCCACACCGGAGTCCTACTATTTGGGACCTTCACCCCAGCTGATGCCACCGATGCCGGAACCTAAGTGTCCTAGGGCTGTAGACACAGATGTAGGTGTACTGTACACATAGATATAGGCTTATATAAAGATAGCTAGATATAGACAGACAGATTGATAGACAAAGCGATGGTGGTTGGACAAACAAACAGGTAGTTGGCTAGGTAGGCGGATAGCTAGAGGTAGACAGACCGCTAGATAGTTACCCTAAACCCTAAACCCTAAACCCTAAGGTATAGTTACTTTGAAGACGCTGGACTACCAGCCTCGGAGTTCTAGGATTCAGGGGTGTTGTGGCCTTGGATTTCTTGTGGCGGGTGGCTTTAGTGGTTTAAGGTTCAGGATTTTTAGGGTTTAGGGTTTTGGGGTTTAGGGTTTATTGGTCTTTAGAGTCTAGGGCGTGAGGAGCTCTGTCTAGAAACTGAAACATCGGCTTGGAAGACACCAGCAACCGCCTAGCAAAGCTTGCAGAGGCGACACCACAGTGGGATTTCCGAAATTATCATGCTCTCATCACGCTGAAGCCCTGAACCTAAGCAAATGAAAGCATGCTGCGCTTTGGAGGAGTGTTGCTAGGCCGTTGTCAATGCCGACTCTGCAGACCAAACTGGACCTTCAGAAAAAGCTCCAGACTTCAGTTCGGAGCTTAGAGCCCGGCAACGGACTCCACAATACGCATGGACAACTGCCGAGCAGCCTGAGTCTCAGCTATTCCGAGGCTGGCATCCGACGATTATTCTTACCCGGATGCCCCTCGGAAGCATGTTTGTCAGATGCTATTCGGGCACTGAGTAGCAGATTCAACTTGCCGTCTCAGTGGGTAGGCTATGCTTGAGGTTTGAAGAAAGGGGTTCGAAATCTTAACTGGGTCTTAGAAGCTTCTAGTAGGTTGGGCTGAGCAACTGTTGCGCCGCGGAGTGCAGCATTTTGCTTGTTTGTCCAGTGGCTACGTGAGATACATGGATGGGCTTAGTGGTTGGCTTTATGTCTGCAGCCTTTGGTTGGCTTCAGTATTCTGCAACTACCAACAAACATGCAACAGCCTCAGAGCGCAAATCCGCACATATTCCAAATCTGTGCTTGATTGGGGCGGTCCTTTCAGCACAAACTCCCGACCCGATGGAGGGTCGTAAATGATTATGTAAGCTGTGTAAACACCTTCAAGAAGGTTGGACTAACCAACATCAATGTGGTGCAATAGACTTAGAGCCAAATCAACCTTGAACTTCCAGAGCCTGAATGTGAAAGGCCGAAGCCCCTCCGTGATTCCCTGAACCCGGCATACCTAAACTCAAGCACTATGTTGTTAGCCGTATACCGCCCTGCATCCTGCCATAAAGACCCTAATTACAAGCCCTTCTAAGTCTAGGGGGCCTGAAACGCAAATCAGGTATACAAGCCTTAGAGCCCTGATAGCATTTGTACCGTACCCGCCTCCTGAGGCTTGGGGATCCCAGGCGGGCTGCAGCTGATTTGGGATTTAGGGTTCAGTGGTGTCGTGTTTAGGGCTGGAGGTTTAGGGTTCAGACTTCTAGGGCTTACAGTAAACCCCATAAAGTTGGAAACCTGATTAAGGCCAAATAGTGCTGGGATTCCCTATACATTACTCTTAAGGATTGAGGCTATTGGGTTTCCAACTTTTGGGCTTCTACTGTANTTACAGTAAACCCCATAAAGTTGGAAACCTGATTAAGGCCAAATAGTGCTGGGATTCCCTATACATTACTCTTAAGGATTGAGGCTATTGGGTTTCCAACTTTTGGGCTTCTACTGTAGTGGTTTATGGGAGGGTTTAGGCGTCAGCTTCTGCTCGGAGATTTCGGTAGTGAGGGATTTAGGTTCAGTTTGTGGGATTTGGCTCTTGAGGATGCTTGGGGAAGTTAGATACGTCAAGGGTTTTTGGGTTTTTTTGGCCCTCGACGGTTTTGGGTATGCAAAGCTACGTTCTTGCATCGCAAACCCTAAACCCTAAATATCTTTAAGGCTGACCACCGGGTGGGGAGCTGATCCAAATCACGAGTCGCTTGATATGACAGTTTATTGATGATAGCTGCTGCTGCTGCTGCTGCCCACATATGGGCAAGCAGGCCCTGTGAAGCGTTTTGCGTGGGTGCTATACAGGAAAGCCTGGTTACACGGCATCTAACGTGCAGAATTTCGGAGCCCTACATGTCTGAATCGCAATTCGTCCCCCCAAAACAGGAATCCGTAGAACAACCTCGCCCCCCCCCGCCCCCCTTCACACCCTAGACTAGGCCCGAGACCCTAAACCTCCAAGCGTAGGTGCAGCCGTGCGATCTTAACGATCGGCTCGATCGCCTCGCACCGGTGGGGAGCCCTACAATCGAGCTGAGCTCAGGAAGGGTTTAACATTTGGGGTTTAGGGTTTAAGGGCTTAGTAGGATTTTGGGTCTCTGGTTTGGGGTTTTGGGTCTTTTGGCCTTTGACGGTACTGGGCTTCAGGTAAAGGAGTCCGAACATGTAGTCACTGAATTCCACGCCCCTCCCTCCCGAGCTCTACAACAGCATGCCCTTTAACCTTGGTCTTTTTGTAAAGCCTAAACCCTATGCCCCTGCGAATCATCGACGGAAATTAGCTGCGATCCTAACTTTGCCCGGAGCTGCACTTAAACCCCAAACCCTAAACCCCAAATCCTAAACCCTAAATCCTAAACTAAACCCTAAATCCTAAACCCTAAATCCTAAACCCCAAACCCTAAACCCTAAATCCTCAAGATCAGGATAAATAGAAATTGCGTGCATTTCGCTTTGAATTGCATTTTCAACAGTTTCGAATTTTCACTAAACGGCCCCACAGCCCCACAACCCCACAGCCCCGCAGCCCCGCAGCCCCACAGGCCCCCGAGCCCAGCCCAGCCCAGCCCAAACCCACCAGAATCAAAATTGAAAAGCAAAAAGCAAAAACGTTTCGGTCAAAACTTTCGGTCAAAAC
Source organism: Symbiodinium sp. clade A Y106 (assembly GCA_003297005.1). NCBI lineage: Eukaryota > Dinophyceae > Suessiales > Symbiodiniaceae > Symbiodinium > Symbiodinium sp. clade A. The sequence goes on from BGNK01000608.1 coordinate 35,325, forward strand.
CCCGGACCCAAACCCTATACAATTTCTATAAAGCCCAAACCCTAAGCCCTTAACCCGAAACCATTTCGGAATATAGTAGAAGCCCCCAAAAAAATGGAAACCCAGTAGCTTCAACCCTTAAGAGTAATGTATAGGGAATCCCAGCACGATTTGTCCTCAATCCGATTTCCAACTTTTTGGGACTTACGGTATGTGCAGCGATCCGAATGCCAGAGTTGAGGCCTCTGTGGATCTCTCGGCTGACGTACAGAAACCGGAGGAGCCGGAGGCTACTATAATGTCCTTAGGACGTTCTTGAAGTTTGGGGTTTAGGCTTTAGGATCTAGGCTTTAGGCTTTAGGGTTTAATGTCCTTAGGACTTTTAGGACCCAGGAGAACCTTGAACATGTTTTTTAATATGGTTCCAAGGAGGTAGAGGCTTTGGAATGCCAAAAACAAATAGGGGTTTCGTGGTTTGGGGTTTAGGGTGTTTGGTTTAGGGGTCAGGGTTGATAGGGGTTAGGGGGGCTTACGGTTGAAGGATTTAGGATTGATATTTGAGGCGGTTTGGGTTTTAGGGCTCGAAGTTACTGTCTTCAGGGTTCTGGGTCGAGGACTTGAGGCTTTGGGTTTGAGGTGTTAAGTATTGGGTTCACTGCTGGGGGGAGCATATTGTGCGAGTGATCCTATTCAGGGTCGACAGGAGGGTCCTTTACTGTCTAGAATTGTGGTGGGGGTGCTGGGTTGTAAGAGGGTTGAGGGTTTGGCTTTGGGGGCCTCGAGAGTTTGGGTTTTGTGGTTTGGGAGCCCTAAACCCTAAACCCTAAGCTTCAATATGTAGGGTACTCGGTTAGAGGCTCTCGGCTTTCAGGTTTGTGGACGGCCGAAGGCTCGCGTCTTGTTGTTCGGTGTCGCGTGGGTCTTCAAATGTATAGTCTTCCACGAATAAGGTGCAGAAAACCCACGTTTGTAAGGTTTATGACAAACGCTGAACCCAAAACCCTAAAGTCAAAGATATCAAAGAAAGCCCTGGTTTGATTTGTAATGCAGACTAAACGGAAGACCCAAGCGGCCCCCGAAATGAAGACCCAAGTGACCCGTACAGGGGGCCTTTGCGGACGCGGTGTTGTCGATGCAGAAGACGATTCCGAAAACAACAATAAGCAAGGGGTTTAGGGTTCAGGGTTTAGGATTTAGGGTTCAGGGTTTAGGGTTTCGGGTTAATAAGCAAGTATGCCCATGTCCTGAGTGACGAAGCGAGACCTAAGACTCATAAGACCCTGCGAACCATCTGAGCCTGCACATGAAGCCCGCTGTAAGCATTGGTCGCAAAACATCTAGGTGGCCTGTAGCTGTTCGTTTTCATAGGTATAGTCGTGGTTTTAAATTATGCACAACCCATGAAGCCATTTAAGCCCTAATGTGACCGACGCAGTAACTATGCGGCCTCAGTAATTAGACCTGATGTCCCCTCATTCTCCTTGTACAGTTATTGTTATATTGGAATACTACCCTGTTCTACTTTTGATGCATAAACCCCCAAAAAACCGAACATTGTGTTTCCCCAACAGGTCACGGCCCCTCCCGCGCCGGCAGACGAGTTGGCGCAGCCGGGCCTTCAGCAGAGAGCCTGCAGCCCTCAGGGACCACTTTGCCGTGTAGGGTTTCTGAAAGGTTGTGATACCCTAAACCCTTAAACCCTAAACCCGGTTTGCAGGCCAGGGTTTCGGGCGAGATGTTAAGGGCTAAAAAGCATGCCTCGAACATGAGTTAAGACTTAAGAAATGTCCCTAAACCCTACATGCTACGGAGGTGCCTTCGTTCAGGCTTTCGTCGACTCTCGGTGGTGCTTGTTGCTGCTTTATGGTAGGGCAGCTAGTATCTTAAGGTCATTTCGGGCTGCTAGGGTGTAGGCTTAGGGCGTCAGGGGCTTACCTTACACCCAAGACATTTTTATGGTTCGGTGACTTCGTCTTATCGATTTCTTACACACAAGATGCACAGGCCTGCCTTGATGCATAGGAGGTGGGGCCTCTAAACTATAAATGTTGCATTACAGGCATTCATAGTATAGTACCCGCCGAATCCTACTCTAATGCTTGAGGCCCCTCTGTCCGTCAGACCCCGATGTCGCTGAGGCGTCGAATCCATCGAATTTGATGACTGCAGGCGGGATATCAGGGCCCAAGGTCCTCGATGCTTCAGCGCCAACTTGAGGGGGTGTGTTTGGGGCTCTGGGGGTGTTTAGGGCTGTTAGGGTTTCAGTTGTAGGGGTGGCCAGATATGAGGAACATGGTGGGAGTTATCGGTATCATCAGGGATAGCATTGCTGCATGTAACGTCCTGAGTCTAGTTCCCACACACTGCTATGGACTGCAGCTCAGAAGCCCCATTCCCAGTCTTAGTCCCCTTCTGTGTTCTTCGTGAGCAGCTGAACGCATTAGGCTGCTGGCCAATAGCCATGACTCACTTGTGTGTTGGGATGTCCCCCAGAAAGGTCCACCAAAGCCGCGCCCCATCACTCCTGGATGTTTCGGAACGGTAACAATCTGCTGGCTCCCACTGCCTGGAAGCCTTCCAACCCTGTGGTGGTGCTCCTTGAAACCATGCATGGTTGCGCGGAGCCAGTCCAGCTCAGTTGTTGCTATACTGGGCAGCTGAGATCTGCCTTGACACGCACAACCATCCATGCCTTGGAGACGCCTGCAGCCATCCAGCAGACCGACAATGTCGGAGTATTGCATATGCTCCTGTCCAGTAGATGGATCAAGTTTCTAGCAGCCTGTCCACTGGAGAGACTCAGAACGGCCAACCTCTTCCTGCTTGTCCATTATGGGTGGCTCGTGGCACTGGAGCCTGTGCCCTGGTGGTGCCCTCTTTTGGATGATCCGTTTCTGCAGGAATGGATATCCGGCTTGGGCTCAGGCTTGTATCTGCTGCGAAGGACCAAGTCGAGGACCTAGATAGTAGAATGAGCTCTTGGTATGTACAGACGGTTAACAGTCTGATCTAATGATGACGAAGATGATGAAGCCGAATACTACTACTGCGACTGCTACAGCGATTGCGACTATTGCCCTACGATTATCATGAAGTGATGTTGCACATGACTGTTGTTGCACTGATCACAGCACCTCATCATCACAAGTAGCCGTTGGCTTGGTGGTGCACATTCGTGGACCGGCCGGGCTGTGATACTTCTGGCTATTGTCCAAGGTCGTTCGGGACAAAGGCCTGCATGCCAGTCAGGTTGAGGTCTCGCAGAAGGCACCTTCCACTTCCTGCTGAAGTTAAGTCTTCACCGCAGCTTTCCTAACCCCTAAACCCTAAACTTCTAATGATCTAAACCCTATAAGCCCTAAACCCAAACCCCTAAACCCTCAACCGATTTCTGTCCTTTAGGCTTCAGGATGTTCAGCAGATTTCCCAAACCGAAGCGTAATGTAGGGGCCTGAATAATTACCTATACTATTGTGGGGGTTCCTTATTCTGACTATAGTATAAGATACCCCAAAACCCATTCTAATTATTAAGGCCCCTTTTTTAGCCTGAAAACCTTCCAAGCCGCGAAGCTCAAAAACTGAACCCTGAAGACACCCTGAACTAGGGACCCCCCCAAAAGCACATGAGCATAAGCATTTTATAGGGATATCCCTACGTTATATGGGATATCCCTATCCTTATTTTTGCTTATGTGCTTTTTGGTGGCCCTATGAACGGCCTTGAACCCTAAACCTCAAACTCCAAAGCTCACACACCAAGTCCTAAACCTCAAACCTGAAAACTCGAACCCTAAACTTTAAATCCTGAACCCTCACCCTTAAACCACAAACCCTTCAACCCTAAACCCTAAACGCGAGAGGTCCACCATGGAAGCTTCGAAGTTTGAGGATGGCTGAGAGCAGCTTTAATGGATGTCAGTTGGGGGCTGTTCCGGATGACTGTGCCTCGTTTAAGGCGTAAGGACTATGTTATCGGTTCTGGATTAGGGTCCCTAATTAAGGCTTAAGGAGTATAAGGGTTTAGGGTTCTGGATTTAGGGCCCCTCTTTAAGGGGTATACTATGCTGGGTTAGGCCCTTATTTAAGGCTGAAGGAGTAGATTATAGCACAATACCTGGGGACTGTAAGGGGTATACTAAGGGAATATAATATTAGGATGACATGGTCTAGTATGATGCAAGGGTAGACTAACGGACTCAACGGTATACCGAGGTGTAGTGCAGCGTCCCTCTTAGGGGTCTTGAGGATCCCTTAGCGCGAAACCCACGAGGATGGAAGCCTCCTGGAGAACGGTTATTTGGAAACCAGAAAGCTGAACCCCCAGCCCTAAGACCCCCCAAACCCTAAACCACAAGCCCTAAACCCTAAACCCCTAAACCCTAGACCCCAAGGCCGGATCTTCGCCTGAAGTCCAAAAGAAAGCACAAGCTGGAACGACCCCCGGTTGAACTCAGGAAGGGCCCGGAAGATGTCGAGGCTTTACAGAGCCCAGCCTTACACCCATGGTCTTACAGAGAGGGTGCTGCGGGGTTTAGGGTTTTAGTACTGCAGGGTTTGGAGGATGAGCGCCTGGGGCTCTGTTGTGTAGGGTTTCGGGTTTGAAAGTTTGGGGTTTAGGGTTTAGTCTCTGGCTGAAACCCGAAGGCTGAAAACGTAGGACCGTGGAAGCCCCGAAGGCTTAAACCCTGAAGCCCAAAACCCTAAACCCCAAATCCCAAAATGACCCTAAGCCTCAAACCCTAAGTAAGGAGCAGGAGCGTTGAAAAAGAAAGCCCTAAGCCTCAACCCTAAGCTTTAAGCCCTAAAGCACGGTTTAGGGTTTAGGGTTTAGGAGACATGGGACAACTGAGAGAATGAGGGCCTTTCCTGCTTTCCTCGAAGCCTACCCGGAGTTGGCTCAGAGGCCATCGAAGTTCTTCTATTCCGGATTACTTGATCTTATGTCTTCTTATATCGGGCTTCTGAATTATTCTTCTGAGCCTTTGGGCTTCTTACGTATTCGATTTACAGTATAATATACCCCCAGAACCCTACTCTAACCATTCAGCCCCCTGAAGGGTTCCTTTGAGGGTTCCTTTGTGGTACATGTGTGGTTGTGAAAATTAGGGCCCCTTTTTGGGTACCCTAAATAATAGGTGCCGTATTATATTCAGGACCCAAAAAGGGACCCTCATTTTGACAACCACGCACATCGGATAAGAGTCTCGGGTGGGGCAATTCTGGAGGTTTAGGCTTTGGGGTTCCGTTGGTCCTCGAAGTCTATTGCTCAGTGCTAGGGGGCTGTAGAATATGGGGGTCGGAAAATTTCACATGATATCCCCTTACAGTCCTAATACAATTTTTTGTGCTGTTTTACAACCAAAGTATAGTATAACAGGCTCCAAAGCCCTACTTTAATTAGTACGCCCCGCCGGGATTAGGTTCCGACCTGACTCGTCACGTCTTAAAGGGTTGCTTGAAGCATGAAGTAGCTGCTATGCCTGCATGATTTTTTCTCATATAGCCCCTTGAAGCTCAACCTCATCTGGACTAGTGATCCTTCTAAGCAACACAAACCCTAAACCCCGGACCCCTTAAACCCTGAACCCCAAAGCCTAAACTGAAGTATCTGGCCAGAATACCCGGAGCGAAGACCCTAACCCTAAGCTACAGCTGCCGGAGAAGCGTGCCAAGGGCCGCCTTAAATCAGGCCGGGCGGGGCTACGTGATGTCGGAGTCTTCGAAGGGTTCATGGATTAGGGCTTGAGGCCTGGGGGGGGGGGGGGGGGGTTTTTTGGGGNCCCCCCCCCCAGGCCTCAAGCCCTAATCCATGAACCCTTCGAAGACTCCGACATCACGTAGCCCCGCCCGGCCTGATTTAAGGCGGCCCTTGGCACGCTTCTACGGAAGCTGTAGCTTAGGGTAAGGCTCTTCGCTCGGTGAGGCCATCCATGCGAGATGTGCACGATGAATCGTACAATAATATATATATATACACACACACATATGTACATGTACCATGTTACATACCTATGATATATGTGTCTATCTCTATGCACATAGTATGTGTGTGTGTGTACGTATTTGTATATCTATATACACACACACACATATCGATATCTAGATTTATATCTGAGTCCGTATAACTGTGTATGTATGTATGTATGTACGCATGCATGTGTGTATGTTTGTACGGGTGTATGCATGTACGGGCGTATGCATGTAAGTGTGTATGTGCAAATCTGTGTTTGTGCGCGAACTTGTGCCTGCGTATGCACCAGATGGTCATCACAGCCACACCTACACCTACGGCAGTATCTAAGGATGACTGTACACATGTATGTACGTGTACGTATGTATGGAGCACGCACGTATGTAAGTATGTTTGTATGTACGTATGCATGTATGTACGTATGTGTGTATGTATGCATGGGTGTATGTATGTAGGTATGTATGTATGTGTAAATATATATATATATATATATATATATATATGCGTCTATCTGCATATTAATGTATTGTTGTCTACTTTCTTACTTATCTACTTTCTTACGTACCAGAGTTCTTTGCAGACGAAGATCATTTACCTGTATGTACTCACGAATATCGTTCAATACGTGCATGTATAGACACATGTGAGCTTCTGAAGGTCCAACTTTTCTACTTGGCTGATAGCGTCAGACCAAAGCCCTAGAACACCTTAAAGCCCAAGCCTCGAAGTCCTAGAAGAAGCCCTGGGCCAATGCCCGTCCGCAGGCCTCCTCACAGAGGGAGGACCAGTGGAGGAGCCTTACCCAAAGATCTGCCCAAGAAAACAAGGTGCAAGAGCACGCTTAGAGGCTGGGTTCGAGGCATCTTGCTCCAGCTATGTACTGTTGAAGTTTACCATAGTAGGGTCTTGTGTGAGCAGATCCTTCCGAACTTCTTGTGAGACCCGAAAGGCTCGTGTGCGGAACTTGGCACAGAAGTCTTGAGAAAAGAAAGTACAGCCTTTTCGATTGCGAGGGGCTTCAATCTTCGATCTTGAAGTCTAAGCCATTTGCGGTTTAGGACTTTAGCTGTCGTGGCGTTGAGGGCTAGGTTCTGCAAATGGGATTCGTTTAGGGGAGCTGTAAGGGCCTGACTCGTCGCTAATGCTACTCCTCAAAGTTCCGTAAAATACTTTTACAATAATATACCCCGATTAAGGCCCCTGTAGTACCTTGTTTTCGAACCTGCGGGAACGAACTCCCCGGGACTTTGAGAAGCCGGCACACGACTCCCGCGTTTCGGCGTGGACTTCTGCCAGGGATCCGCCTGAACCCCCGAGCACTTCATCCAAGCCTTCGGCTAAGACCTCGCACCTGTTCCTAAGTTTGCAGCCCGAATCCCGCCGCCGTCATAGAGGACATAGTGGACTTGTAGTTTTCCTTACACAGGCAGCTCTCAATGGAGAATTATTATGTCTGCACAAGTGCTTCAAGCGTACCCCGCCTGAAGATTGAAAACCTAACGCCGTAAAAGACTTACGCCAAAAATCCAACCCTGCGATCGGCCACGCCTCTTTCAACGCGGCGGTGCCGGCTTCGCTCTGTGAAGCACTTTGTGCGCGGATTGGGCCTTACTCCTGCTGCTACCACCAACACCAACACAACGACGACACATCACCACCACCACTACTACTACTACTACGAACACGACGACAACAACTACTACTACGACGACTACTACTACTACCCTTGCAGACGCTGCTAGTACTACCCCTGATGCTGCTATTACTAGTACTCCTACCACCACTACATCTACGACGACAGCGACGAGGAGGATGCTGACGACTGACTACAACGACGAAGACATCTATTGAATTGCCACTGCTGTTACTGGCACTGCTGCTACTTCCACTACTACCGCTGCTACAACTACTGCAGCCACTACCACCACTACCCCACTGCCACCACTACCACCACTAGCACCGCTACCACTACCACTACCGCGACGACTACTACGACCATGCCTACTACCGCTGCTGCTGCAGCTAGAACTGCACATGTGTTGTTGTAGTTCTCTATCCCAAGGCTCCACGACAATTCGTGTAATGTTTAACTTAACTCAGAAGTCTCGAAGCAACGAGTTACCCAATCTGGCACCTTGCAGCGCAGGATCGCACAAGATCACCCATTCATGTGTGTTTTGCATTCTCTGCACCAAAACCATAGCGCCTTGTTCTGGCCGCTCACCCTACATCGCAACATCCTGGAAGCCTTGCTCAAAGGCCGTTGCGTGGGATCTTGTGATCGAAGCAGCCCGCTAGCATGACTCTCGCGCGCGTTGTCGAAGCTCGTTCCTGGCCCCCGGCGGCCTAGGGTTCAAGCGTAGGCGCTGCGGCTGATTCGGTACCATGTGAAAGGACTGCTGTGTGAATTTCAAAGCCCAAAAAGCTCCTCAGACCCTAGAGGTTTTGTGGTTCGTTCACTGAGGTTGAGGTTGTGACACTTACAGTTGACACTGCATGGGGCCTATTTAGCGCACATAAGTAGGCGGTATCCCTGCATTGCATAGTCCTTCATACTATGATGGTACAATAAAGATAGCCCAAAACCCCTCACCAAGAGGGTTTAGGATTTGGGGTCTCGGGGAGGTTGAAAACATAATCTGCTGACCTGTGTTCCTTTGAGAGGAGTGAGCTCGGCTTGGCAAACGCAAGCATGGCTTTGGGGACAGTTTTTTGCTCAAGGTGTGCCGGACGTGGGGAACCCCTAACGCTCCAAGTACCTCAACATAGGTGCTATCTGTAGACCCCATCCAGGGACTCCAAGTATGTACGTATCTTCGCGCAACCCGTGAATGTCAATTAACCTCTTGCCGAGATACTATAGGGGCCTTAGTAATTAAAATAGGGTTTTGGGGCCCACTATACTATAATTAATCTAAGGAACCCCCAAAACAGTATAGGTAATTGTTAAGGCCCCTATATATTCTAAAACCCGATCTAAAACCGGCCTCCCCGGAGGGTTTGGGGTAGTTTAATGAGGGGCACGGCTCTTGACTCTGTGGATCTTTAGGGTTTAGGGTTTAGGGTCCCCGCTGCTCGTCTGAACAATCTGGACCCGAAACTTCGGATCGTTCTGGGCAGATAGTTGTAAGCTCTCTGTCGGAGGTCCTTGGGCTACAGCATGCAAGCACCTCGTGAACCCCAGAAAAATTCAGCACCCTCCGACAAACACTCCAAAACAACTCAAAGCTTCAAAGTAGCCTTCCAATAAACACCGCGGAAGCCTTACAACACCCTAAACCCTAAACCCTAAACCAAACTCCGCTCCTAGATCCAACTAGACCCAAACCCAACACCCCCTCACCCCCAGCCCTGAGCCCCTGAACCCGCCACCCAAAAGACACCTTGCAGTGGTACCGAACCCTCATTTTGCCCCTTACAGCCCTCAGAAACATCCGAAACTCTCCGACCCTAGTCACAGTCCATAAGCCCTAAGCCCTAAACCCCCGAACTCCTCTATGAACCCTAAACCTTTCCTTCATGGGTCTTTTGGAAGCCCCTTGTCCGGCGCACCCAAAGGAGGCGCCCCAGTGCAGTTTCAGTGCCTCTTTCACATGGGTGGTTGTCAAAATTATGGTCCCTTTTTGGGTCCCTGATATAATACGGCACCTATTATTATTTAGGGTACCCAAAAAGGAACCATAATTTTGACAACTACCCACATAGTAGTAGAGTAGGTGACCTTTAACCTGTATAGGGTTTAGGGGTGTAGGGTTTATTTAGGGGCTTAGTAACGTAGGCAACCTTGGGTCACCCGAGGATAATGATACTGGACAGCATAGTCGTAAAGTAGTTCTTCCGGGAATCCGAGCCCAGTATTACTTGCAGACTCCTGGGGTTTTGGTCTTACAGGTTTTGAGTTCGGGCTGTGGGGGCATATAGTTTAGGGCCTGCAGGTGTTGAAGTTTTCGATTCCAGGCTTAGGGGCTTCAATTTTTAGCAGTCTAAGGTGGAGGGCTTTACTGGCTGCTGCGTATAGATCTTATAAGTTCATGCTGCTTTTCGAGTTTAGGTTTTTGGGTTCGGGTTTTGTGTTTTGTCTTCGAGATGTGGACCTTGCGATTTCCGGGAAGATTTGGCATTGGCTGCGATCTGGCAACTCCTAACTCAATAATCCTAAAATCGCCAAGCTCCCGTACGCCCTTATTCGCGAATCTTCAGAGTTCCTAGAACTCCAACACTTTCGGTGCAGGTTCCAGAGATGTTCGGGTTGGGGGATCGACAAAGTTCCAGTCTGTTGTAGACGTCCTGGGTTCTCTCTTTCTGGATCCGGTCCGCCATTTCCGGTTGTGTAAGGCGTTTGGTGTCCAAGTCAGTTCGAGGATTTGGGAGTTCAAGAACGTTACCCCCTGATCATTCAAGCCCCTTTGAGTACATTGGGAGACCGTTATCAGCCAGTGGTCTGCGTTATCGGTAGAGTGGCGGAGCAAGTTGGAGTGGAACTGCAACTCGGCGGTGATTTTTAAACATACGCACTCCCATCTGACCAGCAGCGTCCGGCCATTAAAGCGGCCGAACAACATCGAAATTCTAATGTCAAAGACCCTAAACCGTAAATCGCGACCGACAGGGTTTAGGGGTTAGGATTGCAAGGTTTTGGACAAGGACTCCTGGCATCCCAGACGTTGAAGCTGGTACGCTAGACCTCGCCAAAAAGCCCGCAAAGAAGGCAAAAGACGTCATCACCCCAGCATCCCATGGCCCTCAGCAGAAGCCCCAAACCCTCTAAAGCTAGAAATCCGAAGCCCGAAATGGCTTGCTGCCAACACTGCCTCTTGACAGGTTTCTGTTCAGAACCCACAAGCTCGCAAAACCCAGAAGTCATACCCTCACGCCTCACCCCGAGCTAGCGTGGGCCTCCAAGAAGCCCGCCTTTTGAAGGTCATTGGGGGTCTAGGTACGGGAAGCAGAAAGACGCACTATTAAGCAACCCTCCGGAACAATATTGTGCCCGACCCTGACCCAGAGAATCAAGAGACCTCAAAGCACCGCTGCGGCTGTGGGAGTGGACACTGCACTCGATTGGCTTCTTCTGGCCAGTCGCTGGGCAGAAGCATTGGGGTGAGTCCCGAAGGTAAGCTTTTCTCGGTTTAGACATTCGAATTTGGCTTGAAGAGCCCTCTCTCAACCGTAGCATTAGGATGCCGTGGGTGTGTTTTTGAGTAGTTTATCCTAGTGAGGCTTATTTAAAATGCTAGGTCCGCTAGGAGCTTCTGCAATGAAATTTACCGGGCTTGGGTTCGGGTGAAGGCTTTAGGGTTTAGGGTTTAGGGTCTCATTCCTGCCCGTTGCTTACAAGCACAGATAATTCAGCGACCCCATCGACAGAGGCACGGCCCTCGAAAGAGAAAAAGACGGCTGACAGAAGAGGAACTCCGAACGACTCGGTTAACTCTTTCAGATCCGTTCAAACATGTTCAACAATTATATCGGAACAGCCATAATCTGCATTTAATGCATTTTAAAATTAGATATGTTCGTGTCAGACGATATAATAACATTGTAGAATCCTATTACAAAGTGTAGACAAGCATCTTGTTACCTTATAAGCTCTGGTTGAATATAAGCATACGTATATGAATTTATCTTTATATTTATATGTATATGCGTATTTATATTCATATTTTTATATATATATATATATTTATATTTGGTTTGAGGTATATTTTGTTTTTTTGTAACCTATGTTATGTTGATCGGATTTCGATGATAGATATTCGTTTGTAGATTTGACTAATATGTAAATCTCAATATTGCGAAATTTATATGTTCTTTGCTCTCATTCTCTAATAAAAAGGTGTCGTGCTGGTTGCGTCCATGATTCTGTGCGCACCCCGCCCCCTGTAACTTGGTCCTTTTCTGCATTTCTTCGTGAAAGCCTCTTGTATGGTTGTGAGGGGGCTTAGAGTCCTGGAAATTGTAGTGTCGCGAGAGTTTGTCTCGCGGTACCAAAATCCCGAAGATTTTGATAGCTTTAGGATATGTCGCGGTATTGAAATGTTCCAAATTTTGGTAGCTTTAGGGGGACATACTCGCGGAACAAATTCTACAGATTTTTGGCGGAGGCTACAGTCAGGGTTCGTGTCTGGTTTGTGTTTGGGTTCGTGTTTGGGATAGTATCCCGGTTGGCGTTGGTTCGTGTCCGGTTCGTGTCCGATTCGTGTCTGGGTTCGTGTCCGGGTTCGTGTCCGGTTCGTGTCTGGTTAGTGTTTGGGTTCTTGTCGGGTTCGCGTCCGGTTCGTGTCTGGTTTGTGTCCGCTTCGTGTCTGGTTCGTATTTGGGTTCATATTTGGGTTCGTGTCCGGGTTCGCGTCTGGTTCGCATCTGGTTCGCGTCTGGGTTCGTGTCTGGTTGGTGTCTGGTTCGTGTCCGGTTCGGGTTCGTGTCCGGGTTTGCGTCTGGTTCATGTACGGGTTCGTATCCGGTTTCTTGTCGTGGTTCGTGTCTGGTTCGGGTTCGTAGCTGGGTCGGGTCTGTTTCGTGCCTATTTCGTATGTGGTGGACTCGTATTTGGATTCGTATTTAGATTCGTATTTGGTTCATATCTGGTTCGGGTCTTTGTTCTCGTTGATTCTAGAAAGATTTGGGGTTTTGATATATATTTGAGATTCTTTAGATCTAAGAAGATTCTAATTGAATCTAAAAAATTATTATTTATTTATAATTATTATTTCATATGATATATTTTTTTCTATTTCTTAATCTATTTCAATAAAAAAAATATATTCATATTCATAATATATGTTCATAATATATGTGGAAGATTACAAATGCTCTAAAATGAAGGATTCTAAAGATTCTAGGGGATGCGGGTATACGTGGATTTTCGTTATCGTATAATTTACTATAAAAAGGTTTGTTTATTTATAGGGAAAATATAAAATAGATGGAGTAGTAATATAATTGGTATTAGATTTATTTTTCTAAATTATTTGGAAAGGTAAAATTTAGTTGGGCCAATTGGAGTCTCTAATATATAGAGGGAATTTCTTATGGATGATTTAGAAGAGAAATATTGGTAGAAGCCTCTTTCTTCTCTCGTCTCTTTCTATTCTCCGATGTTTTCTCTCTTCTCTCCTCTCTATTTTTTCATTCTTTCTCTTCTTCTCTCTATCTCTCTCTCTCTTTCTCTTTCTCTCTCGTATGAATAATATCCTAATAATAAGAAGAAGAATAATGTTAATATTAATATGATTATTCTCGGGCGGTTCGGTCGATATCGATACGTATGTCGTATTTAGCGGAATATGTATTATTAGTATTACGGAATTTCGATTTGCTTCGGTAGTGATATACTATACTGAATACGCATTAGATTAATTATACGAGCTTACTAGTACTAATCCCACCACCATTCTCCTACCATCTGCCTCCAGCCACTTACTTCTAGCTTTTTATCTCTAACTAGCTGCCTCTAAAAACTTTCCAGCTACCTCTACTCATCTAGCCACTTATTTCTGCCTCCAGCTAGCCACCTACCTCTCTAGCCACCCGCCTACCTCCGCCCATTTGCCTCCAGCCACCTACCTCCAATCCCCTGCCTCTAGCCACTTATCTCTAACCATGCCTCCAGCCACCTGCCTCCAGCCACTTACCTCCATCTCGAGCTACCTGCCTCCAGCCGCGCACCTCCAACCACCTGCCTCTACCCATCCAGCCCCCTACCTCAACCACCTCCCTGCCTCCAGCCACCTACCTCTCCAGCCACCCATCGACCTACCGCCACTTGTTTCCAACCACCCTGCACCTACCTCCAGCCGCCTTTTTCCAACCATCCAACCACCTACTTCAATCACCTAGCAGTCTGTGGGGTGAGAAGAGAAGGAAACCTTGTCCCTTCAATCACCTACCTCCAGCCACCTACCTCTCCAACCTTCCACCGACCTCCAACTAACCACCTACCTCTAGCCATCTAGCCACCTACCTCTCCAACTACTTAGCTCCAGCCACCTCGTCCAGCCGCCTACCTCAAAGCATCTAGCTCCACCCACGCCTTTTTGTTGGGAGGGCTAGCTACTATGTAAGCGGCCGATAACTAGATAGGAAGCCCACTACTAGAGAAGCAAGCAGCGAACAGAATTTTATTCTCGAGACTAATTTAAGCGAGAATAAGATATAGTGAATACTATAATACGGAACGATTAATCGTATCAATAAACGACCCCAAAATCAATAATTTAAAATAGATCTCTCTCTTTTCTCGTCTTCTTACTCGTTCGGCTCTATATCTCTCTCTCTCTCTTTCCCCCTCTCTCTTATAATAATAATACCAATAATAATAGCATCACCACCACCACTACCACCAAGAAGAAGAAGAACCCGATATCTACCAACGACTTATTTCACTTTAAAGACATCGAAATTAGAAGAAAACCGCAAATCAATATCATGAAATTTACCGATAAACACTCCTCTTTTTTGACAAGTACTCATTTTTAATTAAATTTTACAGAATATATTTACATTCTTATATTTCAATATACATTTAATCTATTCCAATAAATTCGTTTTCGAATTAATCTGTAATTCTCTTAATTAAATAAAATATAAATTTAAATAAAGGTAAATAACGATGAATCGACGAATATATCGAAACATAATATAATCATCAAACAAATTTAAAAAGTAGAATATAAATAGTCAGTATAATTACAAATAATGGATATGAGTATAATATAAACATGCATAATATGAACATATAATTTTTCCAAAGAACTTAGAAATATGTATGAATTGAATTATAAAATTTGAATATCTGAAATAGTTGATCAATATAAAAATCAATTAGAATTATGAAGAAGAAAATTCAAATCCTTTCAGGTGATTATTGTTATGAATTAATCAAACTGTAATTTTAAAGTCCAGTTCTCCAATACATAGCTCCCTTATATATGTGCATCATGCATGTATATATACATAGAATTTCACGCCGGTGTAGTGATGTAGTAGTAGTAGTAGTAGTTGTAGTTGTAACAATTAACACATGTAGTAGTTGTTGTTATTCACATGCATGATGAACCCTCGTGGTTAATCGATTCTCGTCTTCAGTCCAGACCCATTTAGCTTTGGCAGTGTTCTGTGTAATCCCCTCGGAAACTCTACGGTTGAGAGACACTGCATGATGAAAAGCGTAGATGCCTAACGCAAGACCCTCAACCCTAAACCCAACCCGTGTCTCTCCCCAACCCTCAACCCTAAAACCCTGACCCCTAACCCCTACACCCGAAACCATCTTCCCGTTTGTCTCGATGAGGGGCTGTGATCCGAAGATCCGAAGGGAAGACTCATAGGACGTGCGGCAGGCCGGGACGGGCCGGGACAGTGAGATTTGAGTCCAAGGCCGCGGGATCTCTGCAGCTACGTGCCCCATGCACCTTCCAAGGCAGGGTGCTCAAAATTGCTTTCCCTCCATGCTGCCCATGCAGGGGAGGCTGAATCTGCTACTGCAGCCTCGCCTCTCTTCGAGATCGAAAGGTCGCCTTCTCAAGCAAGGAAAGAAATTTTCAAGGCGAAGAACTGCACCCCCGACCATAAACATTAAACCCTAAACCGCTCTGACATCCTGGGCAGAAAGAGGCTTCCGAGCTAGTTCGCATCGGTGGAAGGAAGACAGAACAGGCGCCGCTACAGGCGTCCGGAGTTGCAAAAGAAACCTGACAGATTCGTCAGGGCACATGCGGTCGGATAGATGAATGGATAAGGGCCTGGCCATAGGTCTTGAGAGTAATTACCAGAGTATGGTCAGCTTAGGGCTTAGGGTTGAGGGTAGTCAGTGACTTGCGGTTGAGCTCTGCAATCATCAGTGCTTGAGCCCTCAATCCCCGAACACTCAGTCCATATGCAGTTGATCTTCGTTCTGTGGGACCGGATGGCAACGTCAGCTTACTTACCCTAGAAGCCTAAACCGTTTAACAGAAACTTCCCACCAAGTCATGGCAGGGCTTCTTTCGATTGCTCTTCGTTGTCATCTTCACAGTTCAGGGTTTCGGGCTCTCGCATCAACAGCCTTCGAAACCCTACCGAGGACTTCCAGTACGCTCGAAATCCATGGCCTTGCCCGAAAAAAGCCACTGGAGGAGGCGAGGCTCATGTGTCGGGGGTATATATAGAGTTGTATATACTCATATCGGGACTATAAGGGTCCTAGCTTAATTTAGCTCGAGAAACTCTGCAAGCGGCAGGAAGAATCATGCCAGTGGCTTGCGAGAAGTGGCGATTGCCGCCGTTGGAAAAGAGAGGTGTCACCAAAGTTGTCCCAAGCCCTGGCAGCCAAGGGGGTCGTGGGTAGCTCTTCGAACTAAACCCTAAACCCTAAAGCCTAAACCCTGGCTAGGTTCTACAAGAGTTTCATGACGGCTCAATACAGTGCCCAGGTCCACATGGATTTCGGGATTTCGGCCTCTGGTGCTTTTTAGTCTGCAGGTGTAGTAGGGTTTAGGGTTTAGGGTTTAGGGTTTGTAGAGCTTCATGTTGGTGTCTGGGAGTGTGTTTCAATGCTTTCTGGCTCGAGGGTTTGGGTGTGGGACTCCGGGGCCAAGAGGTAGGGGTGATGGTCTCTGATATAGGGGCCTTAATGATTAGAGTAGGGTTTTGGGGCCCATTATACTATAAATATGTTTAAGGAACCCCCAAAATAGCATTGGTAATTATTTAGGCCCCTATATAACGTGGTGAGTCAATGTTCAGCGGCACCCAAGTCGGTTGGACAAATTTCAACAGGCCTTTGGATCGTTTAGCGTCTGGCTCTTCATCCGCGACTTTTGGTTCTGACTTCCCGGCGGGGGTCTTTAGCAGTACACCGTTCGAACACTGCGAGCCGTAAACCCAACAATCTTGAACTCTCTGGATCTTCTCAGGGTTTAGAGTTGATGCGGGTAGGGAAGCCTCGATACCGCATTATAACACAGCACTCTTGCAGAAAGCAACAGCGACGATGAACAGACTCCCACAAATAACTAGCGGCCTAGCAGCCACGAGCGATTTAAGTTAGATGCACTCAAAAACTCCCGGCTAAAACAAATCACACATGGGCAAAATGCCAAACTACACTGAAGCCAGCAACCAGTACTGCGCACCGGCGAACCAGAAGAGCTTAACGTATTGGAAGCAAACATCAAGCAGGGGTTTTGGGTAAGTTCTACATATGCAAATACCGCTAGGCGCATCAAACTATGCACGCTGTGCAGGCTGTATCTATTTGTCATACTGCATTACATCTTATATTGCAATATTCATCAATATTGCGGTATATGATATTCTACTTCGAAATACTACACTGCACTTTCTAACAACTTAATCCTCGTCCGGAGCTGCGCCTGTGGCTCATGCCGTCATAGTTGAGGGGTCTTTCTTCTGGCAGAAGGTGCTGGTCGCCTTCCGTTTAGGGGCTTCGGGGTTTAGGGGTTTCGGGGTTTAGGGTTTAGGAGGATCTCAGTAGCTAGGCTGACCACCAAGGTAACTAGGGTCCAGCAGCCCTTGCATCGGGGAAAACACAGTAATATCGGGGCCTTAATAATTAGAATAGGGGTTGGGGACCCATTATACTGTAGTGATTTTAAGGAGCACCCCAAAATAGTATAGGTAATTATTTAGGCCCCTATAGTACACATGCATTTCTGGTCCTTCCCTATGGACACAGGGACGGAAACTTCTACGCTAGGGTCCCTTGTCTTCTGCAATTCTGAAAGAGGGCTTCAGAAACGTGAATCCTGTATCCAGACCTTAAAACAGTAGGATTCTGAATCTTATCATCAGGACCGTTTAAAGACCTCTAAATGAAGGTCTGACCACAATCTGTTGGGCACCAAGCGAAGGCGAAAGTCGTGCCGAATGAAGGCGTTTCGAGACTTGACCCGGCTGCTGGAGGATTCGGCTCCAAAGCTCTGGAACCCTACACGCTCATCCAGAACCCCGAAAACCTCGAATTCCAATTAACATATATTTTAGACATGTCTCCCTAAACCCTTCCGCGCCTTTGCTTCGAACTCATCCACGACCTTGTCAGCCTGTGGACAGCGGCATACTAAGGGCTTAAGGTTCAGGGCTCATTATAGCTCGGAGGGCCGTAAAAGCCAGGTATCCCCAACTTCAGGTCATCTTAGGCTAGGACATTACATTAAGGATCAAGGTCTCTGTGGGCTCTGGGCTTAGAGATTAGGCTTAGTAAAAATTCGGCCTTGGATTGGCTTTTGGCAACCCAAGAACCGAGACCTAGCAGCCACACATCAGACAGCTCTGCAACACAAAAGAGGATCTAAAGCCTCGTTTGCCGCAGCCTGGAACCCCAAGGCCGGGCACAAAACACTCAACCCCGACGAAAACAACAAAACCATTCAGGCTTTCGACCTCTTGGCTATATCAGATGGTCAACATAAGCATTTGGGATGTAAGGCTTGGTATCACAAAGGATGAGCCTCGAAATCGATCATGCTATCACTACTTGCCAAATCCAATAGAGACTGCGATGCTTCTGAGAATCTCACTCCTGCTTGGGGGCTCGAGAATCACACGGTGTCTCAGTACGGTCGGACGGGAAGGTACGTAAATCTGAATGGTTTTGGGGTTTCGGGTTCAGGATAAACCCTCCAAGCCTCACCCCTACATGATAAACTGATGTACACTGAAGCCCTGAACCCAAACCCTAAAAATTGAAACCCTTCACGCAGCAACTGGCCTTCCACTCCTCTATGATCAGGCAGATTGTTCGCATCACCTTCACTGTAACACGTGCAATAGGTTTTACGTCTTTGGACGTCAGTCTGCCAGATATATTCAGGAACCCTGATCTAAGAAGCATTACGAATTATTCAGGCTCCTCATGTTATGACTCAGAAGCCTTAGGAAAAGGATCTCATGTCAGTCCGCAAGGAGACCGCACACACTAAAACCCGACCTACTAGTTCTGGTATCAACCGCAACCTCTAAGCCCTTTTAGGGTTTAGGCTGTCCTTTTTGATTTCGGGGTTTAGGACTCTCTACGTACTATTTGAGGCTTTCGTGTCAGGGGTTTAGCGTCTGGGCTTTCAGTCTGGGGGGGGGTGGGGTTGGAGTCTTATAGCGCCTTGGTTTAGGGCTTAGGGTTTAAGGCTTCAGGGGTTTAGGGTCCTATAATACCTTGACTTGTCTTGGACAAAGATCAGTAAAGCTTTTTGACCGCGGCCTGCTAGAAAACTCGATCTCGTAGTACTTAGAATAGGGTTTGGGGGTATATTGTACTATAACTATCATAAAGGAAACCCCCAAAGCCCTATTCAAGACAAACGACTTCGTTGGTTTTCGTGTCGGGGCTGTGAAGTCTAATCATAGGGACCCTTAGGGGGGTAAGGGGAGGGGGGGTAGGGGGCCTTGATGCCCATAATAAGGACCTAATAAGGCCTATTTAAGGAAGTATAGTCCCCTACCCCCCTCCCCCCTACCCCCCTAAGGGTCCCTATGATCTAAGCTTACCAGCTTTGAGGCTTTAGCACTTTCAGAGCTCTGATGTTGTGGATACAACCCCTCAAAATGAAACTGGTAATCATTCAGCTCAGGAGCTCGAAAGAAACCCTTCCATTCAGGGTGTAGGACTAGGGTTCAGGGTTTAGGGTTTAGGGTTTAGTTTAGGGTTTTAGGGTATAGGGTTTTGGGTGTAGGGTTTAGGGCTGGGGGCAAACACCTTGGCGGCAGCCGTGCCTGCAGATAGAGCCGCAGCGTACTCTTGCCATGGATGTTCTCGCCGACGCGGGGATCGTAACGGTCCTGTTCAGGGCATTCATAAGTTACTAAGTTTGAGAGTACGATTTAGAAGATGTTCTTGCTGCTTGAAAACGTTCTATCGGTGTTTTTGAGAGGTTTGGACTTCACGGATTTGGGTTTAGGGGCGTTGGGTTAACCGGGTCTATATAGATTTCAGGCATTCGGGGTTTAGGTATTCGAGGATATGGGGCTAGCGATTCTTTTTTCTCACAATAGTTGCTTTACGTATTGTCCCACTAGTCCAACCTAAGGCTTTCTTCAGGGGTGCTACGGTTGATGGACAAAATCCTGCATTACTTTAAGGACCCTAAACTATGGGAATTATGGTATATTCCCTATTATGGGTCATGCAGGATTTTGTCCATCAGCCGTATGAGGTCTGTAGGGGTATAAGGACGCACAGGCCCGAACTTGAATTCCCTTGACTAACTTTACTTCGGTGGCAAAGGGCAACTAATGACCCTACTTACAGACTCCGACATGACTCCACCGATCCCCGAAGCAAATCTGCAATAATGCTATCATTTCTGCAATGTATTGCGTCCTTGATGCTGGGCCACTCCTTCTTCGGGCACATCCTTAGACCAGATGCTTGCGTGCTTTCGTTTACGATGTGCGACCGGCACTCGAGACTCGAGACATGCAAGTTTTAAGATATGCTTGTTCTGGTGACTTTCGTTTCCTTGCTGGGCTTCTACTCTATCGCAATATATATATATATATATATTTATTTATTTATTTATTTACATATAATATATATATATATATATATATATATATATGTTGCAGAGGCTCAGGTCAACAAAAGGTGTCTGCGAGCTGGAAGCCAACCATGACGGGCGATGCCTCAAAGCTAGGTTGGATCCGTGGTGACAAGCCTGCTAACAAATTCATGCCGTCTCCGCGCTGAGAGTCATCAGGTTTAGCGCTGCATACTGCGTAGGCCCCAGCCGACCCAACTTGAAAGCTAGGATTGGGAGGTTACCAGTGCGAAGTGAATGTTACCTTGCAACAGGAAAGCCCTGTAGCTTGTTGATACGAGCTCTGAAACGGGACAGCTGATTCTGATCAGCGTTTGTGTGCTGGGGACATTGGTTTGCAGTGCAGGGCTTCGATAAGCCGAGAACGCGTGGAAGCTCCACATAACGTCCTACATTAACCGTACAATGCCAACGGGCATGCAGTAACTAGTATATTGTGGTACGTTATGCAGTAACTAGTATAATCATTATGGTATGGTATGTTCATACCAGGACAATAGGGATAACATTAATTCGCACCAAGAACAGCCATCAAAGTCTCTAGAAACGCGATCAAGCATCTTGTAGATCTGCCCGACCGCAGCCACCAAGCCGAACATCTGTGACAAAGCCGTCAGAATGAATTGCATTCGCAGGACCTCCGGCCAGACCACGCAAGCCGATAAAGATTAATTAATATGTGGGCCTCAGATTGCTTGACGTAATGCGAATCGGGGTTTGAGGTGCAGTAAACTACAGGTATAGAGCGACGATTTCGCTTCTTTCGACCGGTATATCAGGTGCTGGGCATGCATGATGACGCAACAAGCATCCTGAGGCGGATTGATTGATGAGGACGAACATACCACCGGAAAGTAAACAACAATCCAGAAGCTTTTCTGCGAAACAGAGCAAGTGAAATGGTATCTCCCGGAAGGTGGTGCAGTGGCTTGAAAAGGTGAGTACGGTAATCTGAGTAAGTGAGTTCCGACAAACCGCACCGATAATACCCAGAAGTGACGGATCTTTGCTCTGTTGGAGCCACACGAGAAACTGCAGACTTGCGGTGGCAATGGGGATCGCAGGGGTCAGGCAGGGCAAAGGGGTGGCGAGCAGTGTCGCCGTATGAGCTGGACGAAATCGCATGCGCCAAAGTACCTACATAAAGAAACTTGGCATCAATGGCAGACGTGGCTCAGATATCGGGGCTTCTAAATGGAGCCTCCTTGTCCAAACGAGGACCACCGTATTCCTGGAGTGACTCGACGCAGCAGTCAAGATACCTGCATGAGCTTCGGCTGTAGGACCATGAGTCAAGGGGATGGATCCAGCCTCGAACCCGAAATTCCATCCAAACCTAGGGGTTTAGGGGTTTAGGGTTTAGGGGTTTAGGGTTTAGGGGTTTAGGGTTTTGGGTTTTGGGGAGCCACGTTCATGATCCACCCGTCTCAGGCCCTACGCAGATGAAACTTCCATAGGAACATGTGCTGCTGATTGTATCTTCATTCCGTGGTAATCATGATCCAAATGGTAAAGCAAGAGCAATCGTAAACATTCTCAGCAGCGATTGAGCAGCCCTTCATATAGTCTCCAGTACTGTTGCTCGCAGAACGTTTATGGCTATCGCCTATCGTAGATATGTCATGCTGTTGGCTTAGGTCTGAAATGCAGTGTCTACTGTATTTGATCCATGGTGTTGTACTCGTTGCATCAATAATCAGGAGTAAGATGAGGGGGTGGTCGGAACGATGAAGACCAGCATGAAGATCACAGTGCTGGTGATGGTGATGATGGTCAGGACCCTGACCCGGTCTTTACGATGGTGGTGATGCTGTTGCTGAAGAAGAAGATCCTGATGACGATGATCAGAAACATGATGATCACGTTGCCTCGTGTTGGGATGATCGACTGTGACCACGAGAGAACGGTGGGGGACGAGGATGACCCTGATGATTGCAACAGATACACCCTGGCTTGCAAAGGTACCAAAGTGACGCTTCAGGAGGGATGAGGGTCATGATGCGTATTAATGGTGACGATGGTCGTAAAAGAAACGCGAATGCAGACCAAGACCTCGGCCATCACAACGGAAGACCATGACGCTGATGATGATGGTGATTGTTGCAACGATAACAGCTAGTTAACTAGTTCTGGCCATGTTGTCCTTCTCTTGCTGCTCGCTAGCACTGCAAGCCTCGACAGCAAGTTGCTTCTGGGTCCATTTCCATCTACAATCACTGCCATGATGCTGCTCCCACGCCCACCCTTGCTACCGGCTTGACAAACCTTTCCTAGCATGAGTTCGTCAAGCTTTCTACCCCAAAGCATTTAAACTCCCCTCCTCCCGGCCCAAGAAAACCGTTGACTGGGCCAGAAACCTCGGGGGCTCCGGATGTGGCAGATTCTGGCCCTTGACAAATCTCTCAACAACGGAGGCCATGATAGTGGCCCTCAATTCTGAGACCGACAAAGTCTGTATCCGAAGTAGCCAGAAAGCCCCACACAAGGGCACCACCAAAAGCCTAAATCTTGAAGTTCATATTCCAAAGCCCGAGGCAGGGGGCGTCTTGGAACCCAACAGTGTGTCGCTCCTTCATTCAGGGCACCTGTCCATGTTTGCGGACATCTCTTCGAACTCTCCACAGTAGAGCCTCGCATTCGGAGCTTATAACAAGACGGAGCTCGCAGCCGCCCTGCTCTACACTCCCAAACTCCACACCCTTGGACCTCCCAAGCCCTCAATGCGCACAACCGAAGCTGGACTCAGGGGTTTGGTTTCAAATTACATGGACATGGATGTAGAAGAGAATCGCGCTTGAACCACATTTCCATGACGGCTTACGGCTGAGGGCTCGTGATTCTCATGCTAAGACCGAAGCAAAGGCCTTTGGGATGCGGCTTGCAAAGAGGTGCTCAGAAAGCTGCCCAGAGTGCAAACCTCAACCTTCGGCCCCAGGCCAAACCCTTAACCCGACACCGAAAACCTGCCTAGAGTCTCCTTTGTAGTTCCTTTTTCTTGGTTTAACCAAATATATAATTAGGATCCTATAAGGTAACCCCAAAAGGAACTACAATGGAGACTGTACTTCCTAAAACCCAAACCCCCAACCCTAAAACTCAGCGGACCAGCTCTTTGGCACTCTGAGGTTCCGGCCACCACCACATCCTGGGATCCAGATGGAGCTCCATCTTAATATACAGGGCTCGGGGTTTAGAGCTAGGATTTTGGTCTTAGGGTCTAGGTTAAAGGGCATCCAGGGTTCTGCTCCTAGATGGAAAGCTCTAGCCTCTGAGACAAGGGCCCAGCAAGAACAGTCATGGCTCGGCCAGTCAAGAACTCTCGACAGTGCTCGAGCTGGCACACGTGCAGCAGCCAATGTTCTGGCAAAGTAGACCCCAAACCCTAAACGCCCACATCAGATGAATACAGACATCTTGAAGGACCCGCTACTGACACCTTGGCGTACCTACGAATTTCTTCAGCTAGCTCCACAAGTAGACCATCATTTCTATCATACTACCTATGCCCTATGCGCTGTAGAGACCTATGGCCCGAACACCAAATCACAATCTCCTAAACAGCAGACCAACTCCTCCAATTTAACCTCAAGCCCCCAAGAAAAAAAGAACACAAATCCCAAAAAGCAAAACTTCCACGGTTTCGAAGTCAAGCGTCTTGAAGCCCAAGGACTTTGAGCCCATGCTTCCCCAGTCGAACACGCCGAGGTCCAAGTTTCCAGCCTGTCTCGGCAGATTTTCGGCTTGTTTTCTATGTGTGAACTTCTTTAGGAGCCGGAGATTTCGGTTTAAGTTTTGGGCGATTTGGGGTTTGGGGGTTTCGGGGGTTTAAGGGTTAAGGTTTAGGGTTTGGGGGTTTATAGGCCAAGAGCTTACGTCTGGGTGTGCCCTATAGACAGAACAAAATGGCTGAAACACGGGGCTTAAACCCACACCCTGCGCCCCTAAACCCTAAACTCCTTACGGCACCCCAAATTGTAAAACACGTCGAAATCGTCGAGAAGCCGTGTGCAACCCTGCAAAGGCCTATAGGATTAAGAAGGATTTCATAAAGGATGTATGAGCTTTTACGGGCTCTACATGCTTTTTACAAGGGCATTACCGGTATTGCAAGAGAAGGGCTTGTATAAGGGTTCTGCAAGGGATCTATACGGGTATTGAATGGGTCTCACATGGGCCCTGTGATTTGTGTCTTAATACTTGTTTTGTATGGGTTTGATACCGTTCTACAAGGATTCTGCAGTAGGGGCTTTGGGCAAGCTTAAGGCTTTAGGCGGTTAGGCCTTTAGAGTCTTTAGAGGTTCAGGGGTTCAGGGCTTCAGGCATGTGCATTTCGCGATGTAGAGCTTTGGGGTTAAGGGTCTTGCGAACTTTGTGCTGTGGGGTAGGGCTTCAGCACTGTTGTGATTCTGTGTGTCCTCTGCCCGGGGCTTTAAAGACTCCAAACCTCAACCACTCCAAGCACCTTACTCCCCCTGAATCTTGATCGTGCTAAGCGTATTAACAACAATCTACACAGAGTTATCGTTACCAGAGATTGAGACCCTCAACACTGAAGCGAATGCAGTACGCCGCAGGAGAACCTCGTCTCGCCAGAAGTAGGCGTTGTCCACGTTCAGGTTGTTGTGGGTGAACCTCCACACACTCCAGGGCTTACCTGAACCTCAAACGACCTACCTTGCAAGGGGCTAAAAGGCAAGATTTTGGCTTTAGGGTTTTGGGGTATGGGTTTAGGGTTTTGGGTTCGCATTTGCATGATTGAAGGTTGTCTTTATGCAGGAGGATTAGCATGGAAGCTTGCTCGAACTGAGCCTATAAGGCTCCCCTACAATAAAGCTCTGCTACTCGGGGTCTGTTGGTTAGGGTTTAGAGTTTAGGGTTGCGAGTTTAGGGTTGAGAGTTTAGAGCTTAGGGTTTAGGGCTTCTCAGCCTCAACTCCTGGCATACTCCGGACCCGAATCCCTCAACCCTTCACTCTTACCCGCGCGCGCGCGCGCCAACGCCTAAAACTGTTTTCTGGGATTCCGGGCGCGATGTAGTCTTTGTCCGAATGGCACCAGTAGCTCATTTCGGCGAGGTAGGCATTCAGCTTCATCATGGTGCCTCTGAACCTTGCCGGTCCCCAAAACCCTGAACCTAAACACAAAATCCTAATCCCTAACCCCCCAAGCCCAAGACCCTAAGACCATGAAGACCCGACCCGGAACAACCTCATTCCTGAAACCTTATCCAAGCGCTAAATCTCCGAGGCCTGAAGCTCGATTCGGATTGACAAAGCACAGCTCCATGCATGATCCGTTTCCGACGATTTGGGGTTTAGGGTTCAGGGGTTACGAATTTCAAGTTTAGGGTGTCAATTTTTAGGTTTAGGCTGTCAGGTCTAGGCGTTTCGGGTTTAGGGTGGGCGTCGAAGTTCAGGGTTTGAGGTTCAGAGATTCCCCTGGTAACCCGTAATTAAGAGGCGTGCCCATCTAATCGTAACACGAGCGACTGCGAATGATTTTGTGAAACCTCAGAATGTACGGTACGGCTTTACGAAAAGCCGACAGTGTGACGATTTCTACAGGCAGCTTTACGTGCCTCCTGATGAGCAGGCCGAAGATCCTGGGTGCCGAAATCCCGAGGATCCTAATATAGGGGCCCGAATAATTAGAATAGGGTTCTGGGGCCCAAGATGCGATAACTATATAAGGAGCCCCCAAAATGATTATAAAGGCCCCTATATTACCCTAACCCCAGCCCTGGACTAGCACGGAAGCCCGAGATGCCTCAAACTCTCCAAAACGCATCCAATGAAACGAACCTGACCCTGATCACCAAGTATGTTTCCAATGTGTGCACGTAGCTCTCTTCTTCAACGACCGATCTGCAAAAAACTCAAACTGTCGGTAAAAAATGCGCAACCCAAGTTTCACGTTCTCTCTTTGAGGACGTAAGCTAGGGTGCCTCTTTCCTTCCCTCCGTCAGACCCTCGACCCTTTAGCCTGGAGAGAGGTCCGTGCGCAGAATTGAGGACGAGGCTTGTTTTGCCATGCCTCCGTGCCGCAAAAGCTGGGGAAGAGCGCCTGTGCCGTTTCTGGGGATCAGACGTGTTTGGGTTTAGGGTTTAGGGTTTCGGGGTTCAGAGGTTTAGGGTTAGGGTTTAGTTTAAGGTTTAGGGACTATGACTAGGGTTTAGTTTAGGGTTTAGCTGTCCTGAGTCCTGAGCTTCCCGGCCTGCTTAGTGTCCCGAAGGCCTTATACAGGTGAAGACCTATGGGATTGCTAT
The DNA here is from genome assembly GCA_003297005.1 of Symbiodinium sp. clade A Y106. Lineage (NCBI taxonomy): Eukaryota > Dinophyceae > Suessiales > Symbiodiniaceae > Symbiodinium > Symbiodinium sp. clade A. The sequence continues at coordinate 62,076 of BGNK01000608.1, forward strand.
GGGATTAGACCTGATGGTCCTGAGACAGCTGTAGCCGTAGCAGTAAGCAGTAACGGTGGCAGCATCGGGATTGGGATTCAGGCCTTAACCAGCACCTGAAACTGCCAAGCCTCAGCACGATAAACCCAGAGCGCCCTACAATGGCAGGCTTCGGCTACTGGGCCCTCTGCGGTTGAGGGGCTTCATGGTCAAAGCCCTCAGCCCTAAACCCCTAAACCCCAAAAGCCATCCTGTCCGAATATAATTAGAGATCTGAATAACTACGAGTATAGTATTAAATATCCTCCTATATATAGTCATTGCATATGTGTGCGAACATATACGTAAACCCATACTGTGCCAGTGGTCTGCGCCCCACCTTCCCTGTGTCGGCCATGAAGGACATCCTTGACAGGCCGGGGCTTCGTATACAAGACACCGAGGATGCGCTTGTTGGGGTTTAGGGTTCATAGGGTTGAGGGCCTTTAGGGTTTAGGGTTTATACAGTTTAGGGTTTATAGGGTTTAGGATGGTTTAGGCGTTTAGGGTTTACGGTTTAGGGTCTGCAATCACGGCTGCCTTTTCAAGTATCCCTAGGACTATCCCCTACTTCTGGATTCTGTGTCCCGGGTGACACTTTGTGCGTGGCTTAGTGTATACGGGCTTGCACATATGTGCTATGAAGATAAGAACCGGCCCCCTGAAGATGGGCTTGGGATCACAGTTGAGTTTCACAGTTTTCATGTTGAGGTGAAAGCCCGGATCACGGCATCAGAAGAGAGCTGGGATCACATGACATGATCAGGGTTGAACCATGTAGAAAGCAGCGAAAGTTTAGAACTCGCACGCGCAATTCCATAGTTTCGTCCGTCTTTCTTACCAACCCCTCAACGGCGCTGCGAGGAAACTTCGAAACTTTCAGAACCCGAAACCTCAAGGCTTAAACGCTCAACCCCGGACCCACAACTAAGAAAAACAAAAAACCCAACACCAGAGCCAAAGTCCTAGAACTTAATGCAAAACCCTCAACCTCATACCCCCCAAAGTCCATGGAATTGGGGATACTGCATCTTTGGGAGGGGTCCCGTAGGGGTGGATTGTTTCTGCTCAAGAAGGCTTCTTAAAATTGTATACCGGCTTGTACAGTCCTCGACTACCGGGTCCAAAAGCCTGACAGAGCCTTTGAAGCCCTTTCGAGCAACGGCGCTAGAGCCTCCAGCCTTAGAAAGCAACTTCAGAAACAGAAAGAACCTGATATATGGGACCTGCACCGTGGGATCCTCTATTTCAAGATCCCCAAACGCACACCTAATTGAGACAGAAGCACAACCTGTATACTGCCCTTATGGAAGCCCTACGAGAACCCTAAACAACTACGGCTGATGGACAAAATCCTGCATGACCCATAATAAGGAATATACCATAATTCCCATAGTTTAGGGTCCTTAGGGTCATGCAGGATTTTGTCCATCAGCCGTACCATTGTTAAGCCCTTATAATTATAGAACCACTACAAAGCCCTCAAAAAGGCGAGCCCTCAACCTTCAACTCAATGAAGAACAGTTGCACCCTAAACCCGTATCGAACCCGTATAAAACACTTCTCAAACCCTTGTAGAACTGTTGTAAACCCTAAACCCCTAAACCCCTATAGACCCTAAACCCTAAACCCCTAAACCGCCAAGCTCTAAACTCCTAAACCCCAAACCCCTAAACCCCTAAACCCCAAACCCCGAAGCAAAAGCCCAGCCGAGCGACGCTGTGTCAAGCTTGGCCTTCAACTGGTTTGGCGGCTGCCCCGAGCCTTGTGCGGACCCCCCAAAAAAGGAGCTCTCTTGTTTTAGGGTTTAGGGTTTAGGTTAGGAGTATTCTTTTCTTGGGCACCTTTTCTGACAGATCTGCAAGGTTAGGAGTTTAGGTAGGGGTTTGCTTGGAAGACCAAGAGGTTTCGCAAGCAAGTACATAACACCTTGACTGTGATACTGTCACAAGATGATACCTTAGGACCTAATCCTGGTTCCTAAGTTCCATGATCCTATAAGTGGGGCTTAGGCTTTTCGGTTTTGGGGGGTTCATGTGGGTCTGAATGCGAGGGTTTAAGATACCCTAAATCCCTAAACCCTAAATCCCTAAACCCTAAACCCTAAACCCCTAAACCCCTAAACCCTAAACCCCTAAACCCTAAACCCCTAAACCCTAAACTCGTAAACAGTCTGGGAGCTTTCGGGACGGAGGCCCGAAGCAAGAGAGCCTCCAGCCCTGAGGGGCCTCGTTACCCTGAGATCCCCAAATGTAGGGGCCTTAATAATTAGAATAGGGTTCTTTTCAAGGGGTCCATAAGGGATCTATAGTAGGGGTCTATGATATAGGGGCCTTAATGGTTAGAATAGGGTTCCTTTATAAATTCAATCACGGAAACCCGGAAACACTCAAGCCGGAAACCCCCAGCCCTGAAGCCTTGAGGCCTTAAACCCTCAAACCCGTAAAGCGAGTCTCAAAGTCTATGGGAGCTGAGGGACAGCCAGGCTTCATTCCGAAAGCTTCCTTCGGCACCTGAGCTTCGTAGGGTTTCGCTGTATTTGGGCTTCGAGGTTTCGGGCTTGGGATAAAGATGGGCTCGGGTGTAATTAGGGTCTTCAGGCTTGAAAATTGAAGCTCAGCAGAAGCAGACCACTGGAAGAAGGAAAGACTGCAAGGAGTATCTCGAAGGCCTCAGTAATTTAATGATCTGCTCCATCAGCATTTAAAAAACAGGCAGAAATTGCAAAGTATTTGGAGTTCAACTCCAGCATGCTGCACTGAACCGCCCACCCTAAACCCCAGAAGCCCACACCAGCCCCAAACAAAAACCTAAAACAACACGACAACAACAGAAAGACCTGATCGATGCAGTGAAAGGGGCCATGCATGTGTGCTATGTTGGATCCGTATGTGCCTCAAGCCGCAGTAATAGTAGCTAAGGCCTGCAAGACTTATTCCTTCTAAAACTCGCAAGCTTCAACCCAATACCCAGGGCCTAAAATTCTTGGGTTTAGGGTTTAGGGTTACATGCCAAAGCCGCAAGCCCGAACCCCAGGCCTCAGCCGGACATGAACATCTAAACTGCCCTCGAAGCCCACAGCTGAACCTTTGACGCCCGGAAGCCCCGAGGCCCACCCCGTGGATTCATTAAACTCTGAAGTCTAAAGTCCAAAGGACTAACCCCAGAGCTTCAAAGCCATGCAAGTAGATGCTTCAAAAGCCCGAATCCGAAAACCCGTGCTCGGAGGCTGGAGACTGCATTGAAGTTCTCAAAGTACTTGCCCTTGGCAGGTTATGTTCTCGGATATGCCTGCTGAAGGGTGCAGTTGTTTAATAATTAAGCTCACGGATTCCGGGCCCGCGACTCTAAACTTCGGGTTTTAGATCTTGGGCTCTAGGGAGTCTCGGGTTTCAGGGTGTGGACAGCTTAAGCTTCATCCTCCGAAGCATACGCAGCTTAACCACAACGTGAAAGACCTTCTTAGGTTTAAGGGTTTACGGGATCTTACGGTTTCGAAGTTAAAATGCCTTTCCTCGCTGCATGGGGTAGAGGCTATCTGCAAGAACCCGAAAACGGAATCTCCATGTCCACCAAATTACTTCCCTGTGTCCATAAACCGTAGGTGTATCGCCCCTGGACAGGAGCGCATAGATCTCACACTCAGCGTTGGGTTTCAGGGGTTTAGGGGCCAGAATAAGCCCAGCAGTCCCTCGACCGAAGTGGCGAGGAGCAAAGCTAGTACTCCTCTTCATGCTTTATCCTTCTGGCGAAACGGTTGGCTAGTTACACGATGCTGCAACCCCGTAGCAGTCCCTTATTCAAGCCCCGTTTACCTTTGCGACGAAAGCCATCTACCGAAATCGAAACCCCTTCGTAGGCTTCCCGACATTCTGTTCCACAAGCCCGTCAACCTTCAAGACAGAAACCACATCTCCAACCCAAACCTGAGAAATGCCGGAAATCGAAGCACTCATCCTCAAACCGTATAAGTGGCCAACATCCCAAACCTTCAAACCCTTAACCCTGAACCCCCTTCAGGCTGCCCCCAAAAGCAGCAAAATCCCCAAACTACAGAAGCTTTGCACTCGGTGCTTTTAGGGCTCCGGCAATGAGCTGCTCGTCCCCAAACTTCCCCGCCTTTGCTAGGCCAGCCATGCCTTCGAAGCTGTTCGTGGGTCCCAGCTTTAGGCTGGGTCTGCCAAGGATTGAGGATCATAGGGTTCCTTCAAAGGGGTCTACAAGGATTACTATAAGGGCCACTTTTAAGGGTTCTATGTCAGAGGGCCTTTATGATTACCTATGCTATTTATGATTGAGGGTTTAGGGTCTTGCAACTTGGGTGCTGGAATCTACTGGGGCGCTTGTAGGGTTTGAAAAGATCAGGGCTTAGCGAGTCTTCATGCGTTCAGGGCCGCTTGCCTTTTTAAGGTTTCTGGGTCAAAGGGTTTCACAGGGGGCTGTCTTTATCTGTGTGTATGTGTGTCTATGTGCATCGAAAGAGGAGCCTTCGAGATCTTGCAGTGCATCGGTGTTGGTAGGGTGTTGGGTGTCGGGGCTTCAGTCGGTCGTATGAAACGTTCACGGAGGATGCCGAGCCCACTTTAGCAGCAAGATTCGGGCCTGAGTCAAGTAGCTTAGGACCTGTCGGGCTACTGCTTACTTTGCAGCCATCCGTTCAGGTTTAAGAGTTTCGGTCCCGAGCTGTCCACTATTTATTTGGGGATTGCATTTGAAACTACGGGTTTAAGAGAGTGTGGGGCTTGATCAGGGCTTTGAGCTTCAAGACGCGTGGTGCGCAGGCTAGATTAGATTTGCTCAGCTTGGTCTCTGGAGCACAAAGAGCGGCATGGTGTGATAATCAGCCGTCTGGTCGGCTTTCAGTGGGAAGCTGAGGGCGCCACGAGCGCCGCATTTCACCAGGGCCATGTAGTATTCGGACCTCACACTGAGCGAGCCCCTCCTGGCAAGCTAGAGACATGAAACCGAAAGCATACCAGTCGTCCGTGCCCGCAAACCGGCAGTTCGTCGAAGTTCAATAGAACCGTGAGAACTGTGTCCCAGACTCTGCGATCGGCTTGGGTCCCGACGGGGGACCTCGCAAACACCAGTCCATGCACCTTGCGACGGATCCAAAAGCTCTACCGCCTTTTTTGGGCCCCAATCCGTCTATGTTGATAACTTATTGATAACTGTTCTTTACACGTACGTGTGAGAAACGGGTATAAGCCTAAGCCGTACACAAAACCCACACTTTTACATACATATAATAGAAATACATATATATATACATACATACATACATACATACATACATACATAATACACATGCCCATCTGATGAACTTGTGTACGCATCCAGAAGCACGATTCAGGCTTTGCGTTCAGGGAATAGCCCCAAGCAGCCACAAGCCGACCTGGAGAGACCCCTCTATCACAGCAACAGCGCACATACCTGCATGCTTCCTTATGTTGACATGGCTGGAGCTTCGGTTAAGTAGTGGCTGTTCAATTTTAAGTGGGAGGAGCAACACAATGAACAAATTGATCATTAGACCCCTTCAGCCCCCACGTGAGAATCCTTAAAACTGAAACCGTAAACGCCGAAAACCCAAACCGCCAGTCCCCAAACCGCAAACTCAGGAAAAAGGCAGAATAAGACCCCAACACAACCAAAAAACCCTCGGCATTCTGCCAGACGTATCGCAGTCGTAGTCCGAGTCACTTGTCATACGGACCTTCAATCTCGAAGGGCTTCAGCTGCTCCTGGAAGCAAAGAACGGCACACAATAGAAAGACCCTCATTGCAGCAGGAGTTTGCGTCTGAATTCCCGGTTGAGACTTATTCGGTTCGAGGCGATCGTCATGCAGAATATGCCGTGCTAATCAATAGATTGAATGTTCATGCTTTGTCCTAGGCCTTTCTTGATGTGCTTACTGTCAGGTTCTGCTTCTTGTTGTTCTTACGCACAAGGCCGACTAGGCTCCCAGACTTTTGGACAAGCACAGCTTTAGCAGTTACAGGAACATGTCGAATTATGCGGTAGGGTGGAGGTACTTGCAACTATGGACCATTGCTGATGCTCTTTTTGGCCAGACCTTCAACGAGGATGAAAGCAGAACTTTGCCTGCGCCCTTTTTTGTGTTCACCTGGTTGGTCAGAGCCCGTTGTGAGCTGTGATAGCATGCAGAACCCTACAGTGCACAAAGGGAGCTGCAGGATATTCCGCTCCCACGAGTGCAGCACTTCAGTGTTGCTACTGACAGGTACTAAACCCCTCAACCCTAAACCCTAGATTAGCGACGCTTCGTGTGCTCAAAAATTCTCCAGGAAGAACTGGGACCAGGAACGAACGAAATGAAGCTGACGAGGCGCCCAATGGAGTTGGCGAGTTTCTAGGAAAGCCTACCAGCATGACCGTGATCACCACCATCGTCATCATCAACACCAGACATACAATACAACACTACACGACACTACACTCATACATCCATCCATCCATCCATCCATCCATCCATGCATCCATCCATCCATCCATCCATCCATCCATCCACCCATCCACGCATGCATGCACACACATACACACACACACACACATATATATATATATATAGACGCATGCATACATATATGTAGAGATACATGCATACATACCTACATACATACATACATACATAATTACATACAAACATACATGCATGCACACATACATACATGCAAAGATACATACACAAGCGCACACGCACACACATCGACTCACACGTGCATCCATCCATCCATCCATCCATCCATCCATGCATGCATCCATGCATCCATGCATGCCTGCATGCCTGCGTACATGCACACTACATTACTTGGCGCAAACCGGGTCCTTTGGGTCGCCTCTTGTTTTGCCCTCGAAGTCCAATCGCTTGGGGTCCTTGAACGGCACACCTCTGCGTTGGAGTCTGCAGTGGGTTCAGAGTTTTCGGGAAGTAAGGTTTAAGTTAGGGTTTAGAGTACAATGGGGTTGAGGCTAAATGGATCGTACTATTGGGACCCATTATACTATACTTATAGTAAGGAACCCCCAAAATAGTATCGCCAATCATTTAGGATTCGACCCCCCGAGAGTTTGGGGCTTTGGGCATCAGGACTTCAGCAGTGAGCCTATGCGGGTTAACATGGCCCTGAATAATCAACATATGGCTTGTTAATATAGCATCATTGGATTGGGGTCTAAGTTGAGGTTCGGGGTGTAGGGTTCAAGATTACCTTACTGTTTACCTCCTGCTATGTTGGTTGCGAAACTTAACTGTGGTTACTATTGCCTTGCGCCTCATCGCTATGGCGACTTTGCAAACGATGGTGACAATATCCTACGCGATCACCACCAACATCATCGTCGACGTCCTGCTTCCTCATTTCTTGTCATGGGCGTCTCATGCAGCCCCCAACCCCTAAACAGACAATTCCCGAAACCCTACATAGCAGTTGCTGCCCGGCGACTTTCCGTGATCAGGATCCAGTTGGAAGTTTCCTAGGCCGCGCGTCGAACTGTTTTGGGGACGGGGGTTGTTAGTGTGGGCTTTGTTTAGATCCAGCCGCGTTTGCAATCAAAAGTCTCTCTTCAGGCTACCAAAAAACAATGGTAGCAGCAGCAGCAGTAGTCGTCGTCGTGGGCGTGTAACCGTACAGCAGCAGAACTAGTCGCAGTTGTAATTGCAGCAGTCGCAGTAGTAGGAGTAGTAGTAGTAGTAGTAGCAGTAGGAGTCGTAGTAGGAGTAGTGTAGTAGTAGTAGTAGTAATAATAACAACATGAAGTCAGGAGTGCATCTTCACCACCACCACCACCAACACCATCATCTTCATCGTCGTCGTCATCATCATCACCGTCATCTTTACCATCCTCCATGATGCCAGTGTCAACATCATAATCATCATCATCGTCATCCTCACTACTACCCTCATCGTTGTAATCATTGCCATCATCATCACGGATGGAACCTAAAGCTAAATCCTAAACCCTAAACCCTAAACCCATGGAACCTAAAGCGGAAAGGCTCCGGAGCGAGACCAGAAGCTCTTCCTAACTTTCGGTTCGGTCACGAGAGCCAAGGCACATTGCTGATGTCACCGAAGTAATACCTCGGCTCTCGGGCCCTAGACGCGGGTTTAGGGCTTAGGGTTTAGGGTTTAGGGCTTAGGGTTTAGGGCTTAGGGCTTAGGGTTTAGGGGTTTAGGGTTTAGGGTTTAGGGATTAGGGTTTAGGGCTTAGGGTTTAGGGTTTAGGGTTTAGGGTTTAGGGCTTAGGGTTTAGGGTTTAGGGCTTAGGGTTTAGGGTTTAGGGCTTAGGGCTTAGGGTTTAGGGTTTAGGGCTCAAGGCTTAGGGTTTAGGGTTTAGGGCTTAGGGTTTAGGGTTCAGGGCTTAGGGTTTAGGGTTTAGGGTTCAGGGCTTAGGGTTTAGGGTTTAGGGTTTTGGGTTTAGGGCTTAGGGTTTAGGGTTTAGGGTTTAGGGCTTAGGGCTTTGGGTTTAGGGTTTAGGGCTTAGGGTTTAGGGTCATGTTTAGTTGGTATTCCGGGGCTGGGTTTGAAGGATTCCTTCCGTCTTCACTCATTACTTGCGCTTACCCCACCTACCTTGATCCCAGCCTTTGGAGTCCTGGTACCAACCTTCGGCTTCAAGCCCGCTAAACCACGAAACGCAAACCTCACATATGACTTGCTAGACTCCTATACCCCAAACTACCAACTTTAACCCCTCAGAAACACCTAAGCCCTAAACCCTATACCCCAAACTCCCAAGTTTCACCGCTGAGAAACGGCTAGGCGCTAGACTCTAAGCCACTGAAGCCTGTAGTGCTCTTCAACGAACCCTTCAAGAAATCCTGTTGGCCCGTCTTTAGGGTTTAGGGTTTAAGTTCTTGAAACCAGGAGATTCAGAAAGTAAGGCTATAAGTACCCAAATGAGGGAAATAAGTACTCATACCTATACTTACTGAACCCAGAAATCCCGAACCCGGATGCTAAATCCTTTGTAGAACCCTCTACTTTCTTGGATCTTTTGCTCCCTCTAAACCCTTCTACAACCCTTATAAGCCCCCGATGACAATCCCTTAAGACCTTACGAGGACCTTTATAATTATAACTTACCCTAAGCCCTAACTCCTAACTCTCAAAACCCCTTTTGTTGTAACCTTTGGGCCGGGGACCTCGGGATCTTCACCGGCAGCTCGGCCTCCAAAAGGCGCGACGAGTTGAGCCTGGAGCACCGATAGTATGGAGGGTCGAGGGTTTTGGGTTTGGGTTTATTAAGGTTTAGGGGTTTTTGGTATGGGGGTTTCGGGTCTCGGATTAAGGGCTGAGGCGCGTTTTTGGGGGTCTCTGCTGTTTGGGGTTGAGGTTGATGGGGGACAGGGATCTTGAAACTTCGGGAATAATCGATGGTAGTTAGAGGGGGTTCGCGCGAGCATACTGGAGCATCCCAGCGCAAGGGCCCCACCCACATACACCCACCTCAGACGCGCCTGAACTCTGTCCGACCACCTGCTGCACTAAATCAAGCCGAACCGAACCGGACCTTGGTGAAAGCCTTGGTGTGTTGGGCACCCAGTGCTAACATGAACTGTCGTATTTTGGTGGAGCTGGTCATACACCCCAATCCCTAGGCCGAGAACTAAAACACTAAACGCGAAGCCACAAGCCGAACGTTCCGAATCCCCAACCCCGACAATTCTCAACCAGAGGACTTGGATGCCCCTGTTCGTCGGCTTTCCTAGTCTGCATCATGGATGGCTCAACAAGGGCTCACATGCCACGCTTCAGCTGGGGGGACATCCACGAAGAGCTTTCACGTCCGAAAACCGTGAAAACCGCATGAGCCCTCCGCGCCAAGCGCGAAGCCCCAAATCCCAAGATCACGAACCCAAAAGTCCAAACTCAACGCGAAGCCGCGTCCTAGATGCAACTGCGGTGCTCGTAAAACTCCATCGGCTGCTTGTTCACAGAGGAGCTAAGGCGGTCGGACTGAGTCGCCTTTGGCGTATTTTGTGCTTGCTTCCGTGCTAAGTGTGAAGGAGGGCTTTGGGTTCAGAGCTTGTGATTTTCTTGAGCGAGACTATTGAGGGACCTCCGCAAATTAAAATTAAACCTCAATACAATGAATCATCAGTTTTTATACCCCCAAAAGTCTACTCCATCCGGTCACCTGAACCCTCAACATCCTAAACCCTCAACTTAGCCCTAAACTGTAAGCACTGTACACCCTGAACCCTCAACTTAACCCCTAAACCCTAAACCCTGTAAGCCCTTGATCCTGAACCCTCAGCTGAACCCCCAAACCCTAAGGTCCAAAAACCTATAAACCCTAGATCCCTTTAAGGAACCTTAAAAACCCTATAAATAAACCCTTGATCCCTTTAAGGACGTTTAAGACCCCCTCTCAGAGGCTGTTGCCGTCTCCATGGAGTGAGGAATCTTCGCGAAGAGACGAGTGTGGAGGTCCTCCGACCCATAGTTTGCTTTTGTTTTGGGCCTTGAGGGTTTTGTTATAAGTGCAGTAGCCCCCTTTCTCCGAAAGCTTGCTCAAATCGAGCTTGCACTGGTTGGCTCAGCTCTTTCTGCATCCTATCCTGACCCCCTTTAGGGTTCAGGGGTTTGGGCTTTTTGCTTTTTTGGCGGGCCCTTTTCCTCCTTGCAGCAGTTGGAATACCTAGCAGGTAGAGCCTATGTTCGAGGACTTTTAGGGCCTTTACGGTTTGGGGTTTGGGGCCAAAGGCAATTGGAAACCTGGCTTCCTTTCACGTAGCCGGTATAAAAGACGTGATCGTACATCATATGGTTGCATAGTTTAGTGTATTCTCGTAGATTGCAGTATAGCAAGTTATAGTCGAATTTTAGCATAGTATAGTCAGTATATATAGGTTGGTATAGTATGGTATTATCAAGGCAGAAGTCAGACTATGCGCAGGGTTTATGGGTTTAGGATCTTCCCAAGCTTGTCGAGTGTAGGCTTGCGGTCTTTTAATCCCTGCACAAGGCACTTAGGGTTTGGGGTTAGGGTTTAGGGGCTCCTGTCATGCATAATTCCAATGATCGGCATCATGTTGGTGGCGGACACCTAAGTAATACCCGCACTGTCACAACAAGACAAAAATTTGCCGGGAAACTGCGCGGAGAGAGCTTCGGGTAGCTTCTCGGTATGAGGAAACCCTGAACCTTATAGAAACGCCCGAAAGCCGCCCCCCCCGACAGTACTTTTAAAAGAGGACAGGACGCGATCCTCGGAGGGATTCAGATACTCGACTTCGAAGAGGAACTTGCCACCATTGTTTCCTGAATGCTTCTTGTTGTGTCGTCTTGGCTCTGGGGAAAAGGCTGGTGTTTGCGGCCGCTGATTTACCAGGAATAGATGCGAGGCTGCCATCAGCGATACAACAGGGTTGGAAGATAAAAGGGGTGGTAAACCTTAATTACCCAGTCTTCCAAGTACTTTGCAGTCTATCAGAGTCGAGGCAACACGTTGTCAACAACAGTCACTGTATTGGGCTTGTGGGGCTGTGCCTAAATCCAAGACAACCAGCTGTCAATTGTGAACGGACCGGCAGCAGCCACAAACTACTTTGTCAATGGTTTTACTTTCAGCATTGTACAGACTGCTGCGTCTTCATTGAAGCGACTCGCACGATGTTCTACTACTTACACCTTACGACATACGCCTCTTACCTATACCCACTACTACGTTCGACTACTTCCTAGTGACTTTTTACGAGTTGCTAGTTACTACTTACTACTTGCTCCTTGCTGCTTACCACCTGTCACCTACTACCTACTCTATCCACTACTCACTACCAACTCTGTCCGGCTGGCTAGTTGCTACTTGCTATTCACTACTTCCTGGTACTACTAACCGCTACTAACCACTATCTACAAGCTGTCCATTACGGGCGACTGACCACCAACCACTATCCTCTGACTGCACAGCACTAACTACTGATTCGTAGCCACTAACTACTCAACTACTCATTAAGGACTAGCTGACTAGCTTCAACAACAGCATCAACTGCTACGACTACAACCAGAACAACAACACCAACATGAACAACACTGCCCCCGACATCACCACAAAACAACAACTAGTACAACATCATCCTCAACAGCAACAACATCCCCATCGTACCCCTGCGAACATTCCTGCCACTGGTACGAAAATCATTTCTAGTCGTAGTAGATACTCCGACTGCTGTTAGTAGCAGCACAATTAACTATAAGTTCTTGACTCTTAACACTTCTACTTCTACTTCTAAGACAACGTCAATAGGTCGTCGTCGTCGACGATTTCGCCAGGGGTTCTGGCTTGCCCCACTCATTAGTGCCGCAGGGCGGCCAGTGGTGATCTTGAACGGGTCAGCGCTGACCTTCGTCCTCAGGCGGCAACTCGCCCAAACCCAATACAAAAACCAGAATTGTAGTCTAGGGGCCTTAACAATTAGAATAGGGTTTTGGGGCGCGTTATACTATAATTTTATAAGAAGGAACCCCCTCAAAATAGTATTGGTAATTTTTTCGGCCCCTACATAATTACCGACTTAAGGGTCAAATCCGAATTTTTAAAAAAGCGTTGCTGCTCAGCTTGCGGATTGGGAATTTGGGATTTAAGACTTAGGGGTTTAGGGTTTAGGGTTTGGCCCAAATCTCTGAGAAGCACTCCCGTGGCTATCGAATGCAGCGTAGCGGCTCGAGGATTTGCGTAGCTCCACAATGGATGCTTTTCAAGTCAAGCTCACGCAATCAAAACCACCTCCTTCGCCAAACTGCTCAAGCGCGTTTATGTCTGCTGCATGCATTGTTTGGGCGGGGCTAATCTTTATGAGCCTGAAATAAATATAGCCCCTCAATTCAGCCTAAACGCTGAACCCTAGACCGTGATCTCTACCTGCTCTTGTCCAACCATGACCGAGGCCACATGCTTAAAACCTACATTGCTACATGGTTTTAAGGTCGAGGATGTTGTCATGCTGTAGAGCTAACCTTAGGGGGTTCGGGGTTTAGACCATAAGCTCTGTCAAAGCTCTCTTAGAGTTTCCTCAGGGGTTGGGGTTTCACTGCACGGTTCAGGTTTCGGGGCTCCTTTGCAGCACAAAAACATAGATCTCGGCAGCTGAGCCCGGGGCACCTTGTTGTCCAGTGGCAGCGTGCCAGCTACGTGCATGGCCTCTGGAAAACGGAACCCTAAACCCTAAACCCTAAAGTGCAAGCTCTAAAGGCCCCAAACCTTAACCCCAGGACCCGTGTCACGGCCTCATGTCCCAATGCGAACTCTGAGGTTCTTTCTAAGGGATATAGCAAGTCGGTTTTAAGGTTAGGGCTTGCGCGGGGTTTTAGATTTAGGGCCATGAAATTAAAGCTTCAAGGCTTCTGTAAGGGTTCTATAGCGGTGCTACAGGGTTTTTAAGGCGTGGAGGACTCGGGACAATCAGCAAATTTAACTTCGACTGCCTGATTTATAAAACCTGTTTCCAAAGCAGATGCCCTAAACCCTAAACCCTAAATTTGTTGTTAAGCAGTCCAGGACTCAAGAGGGTTTGGAGTTCAAGGCTTCATGGCCTGTGGGCTATCCATGGTTCTGGGTTTGATGGATTTATGGCTTTCAAGGGTTGTGACTTTCGGGTCGGGGCTCGTAGCATTTAGGGGTAGCAAACATAGGGGGGAGATGCACTGCGAGATACTGTGACCACAGAAGTTCATCGCCAGGGCAGTATGGCTACGATATCGTCTGAGTCCCATAGCCAACCTTGCGAAAGGGCGAATTCCGCATCTCACACGCACTAAACCCTTGCTTTCTTTCAATCGGGGAGCAAAGGCAGGGCATGAGCCACTATGCCAGACTTCATACCAAAGAGCCCTATGAACCCTGAATGCTTACCACCATAGAGCCCTACGCACCCTGAATGTTTGCAGAAACCTAACGAACCCGCCACCCCCCTGGCGAACGTGTTACCGAATACTGCTTGAGCATGAGGCTTTGTAGGAGAACGCTGCCAGACCGCCTAGAAAGACCGCCTAGAAAGCCTCTGAAACTATACAGCCCAGTAAGACACAAACTACCAAGGCCCTGCTTTTTTAAGCCTTGAATCCCCAACCCCGAAACTCGAAACCCTAAGCCCTAAAACCCTAAAGCCGTAAAGCCCTAACCTCTAAACCCCTCAAAATCCGCATCGTAAAACCCTGAAGCCGTCAAACCATGAAGCCCTATGGAACCCTCATATAGATCCTATAAACAACCTCAATTTCGACCGCTTCCCGATCCAAGTAAAGCTCTCCGCCTGCGTCAGCCATTCGGCGCCAAACTTGGAGCTCAGCAGCATCTCCTTTGGGCTTAGGGTTTGAAGTAAGTCTTTCAAGCTGCTTATAGGTTTTTCTCACTCACCCAAAACTCAAGAGAATAAAAGTTTAAACTTGCAGAATCGACTACCTTGTAAGAACCCCCCAAAAGTTGACAAGTTTAGTTTACAGCCAACAAGTTTTTAGAAGTTCTAAGACCAACGGCGCGTTGGGGCTTCAAGAAGCCGGCTCCCAGGTCTAAGGTTTGGGTTTAGGGTGGCTTGGGGACTCCTCCCCCCGTTTCGGAAGAATTGCCTAGACGTAACCCCCCCCCCCAAATGTAGGGAACATAATGGCCCAAAGCCTAGAAAGGGCTATTATTCTACATAGTTTTGGGATCCAGGTAATAGCAAACCCCATGAGTTGGACTGTACCGGTCCTCCGTCCATGGGAACTGCAGGCCATAAAACCTGACTGGGCCGCAGGCAGCTGAGGCTTAAGGTTCAGGGCCAAAGCTTTATGATGGTTTAGGGTTTGGAGTTTCGGGTGCAGAGTTTAGGTTATCTTGATAAACCCTCTACCCTAAACCCCTAAACCCTAAACCCTTGAACCAGCCTCACACATTGAATCAGCACAACAACTGTGCGTTTAAGCTCCAAGGGTTGAGGGTCTCGGGTTCGGAGCTCTTGGAGTTCCCCAAAACCTACAGAACCAGGTTTAAGGTTCATGGTTTAGGGTTTAGGGGTTTAGGGTTTAGGGGTTTAGGGGTTTAGGGGTTTAGGGTTTAGGGGTTTAGGTAGAGGGTTTGAATGAGTAACCCCATTATAATAATGGTACCCTTTTTCCTACTATTTGGTTTCTAATATGGGGACCCTAAACTCAAAAGGGCAAAAGGGTAGTACTCAGGAACCTAGAAAACCTACAGAACCAGTGAGCCCTAAACCCGGCACAAAAGTCGAAAGATATTACAATCGCTGGCTCAGTTTTCGGTATGATTCTGGGTTCTAGGTTTAAGGATTTCGAAAATTAGGCCGGAAGTTTCAGAGCCTTTGAGGATTTGTTTCGAGTTCCGTTGACAACGCTTCTGAGGACTTGTTGAGGGTAAAGCCTAAACCTTAAACCCTTTCTCAGCATGGGCTTGGATTGTGTGCCAGCGAACACTCCTCAACAGCAGGGCCTTCTCGTGTGACGAGGGATGAGGGATGCAAATGTGGGAGCGAGAGAAACACAACCCTAAACCCTAAACGCGAAGCTTCTGAGCCTTAAGCCGCACCTCTTAACCTGGGTTCTTGTTAAGGAATTTAGTTTAAGTTAACATAATGAGGCAACCACATTATGTAGTATAGGTCCATAATAAGGAAACCATATTATGTACTCTAAGAACTCTAGATCCACAACAAGGTCTCTATTATGGTAACTCGAATTAAGTTCCTTAGCAAGAACCCAGCTTAACACACCGTGTCGGCGTATACTCTCGAGCCTACATGTTGGCCCTCGGCCGCAAACCCTGACGTTCGGGTTCCTTTCAAAGAACATGGCAAAGGTAAGCTGATGCTACCTAAACGCATCCAGGTACGAAGTGAGGCCAGGAATTTGTGACCATACTTAAGCCGCAAGCCCTGATTAAACCTGAAATGCCCCAAATCCTGACCCTAAGACCCCACAGTTCGGCAGTCCCAACTCCCATGCCTTCCGTAAACCCTCAGTGCCCGAGATGCTGAAGCCCCAAAAGCCCTACAGAAGGCCAGGCAGTAGGACGCTGACATCCCAGGAGCCATCTTCGTATGGTTCGTCGTGACTTGCTCAATCTGGCACGATTAAGGTTAGGCTTTCGGTTTCAGGGTACCTGTTTAGGCGTGCTTAGGTTCTGAGTTCTGGGTTGCTAGGGCCTTGGATTGAAGGTTTTATGGCATTCGGGTTCAGGGTGGGGATTTGCCGCTTCTAGGTTAGAGTTGGGGTGTTAATGGTCGGACAGCTGTTGGTTGTGGGTCCTCCTGGTCAACGCCCTAAACCCTACACCCTCCCTTGCAAGCATAGGAGATACGTGGGGTTTGGGATTCCCGCAGTGACAAAACAGCACACCTCGAATCGCTAAGTACTCCAATCTTGTACCAGTAGCTGCTCCAACCCCTAGACAAGAAGTGATGTACAGTAGACAACACCAAATTTCAGGAAAGACAATAAATTCGACCTGAATCCTGAACGGAAACCCTCGGCCTAGCTGAATCCTTGAAGCTATGAGCCAAACCCTCGACCTCAAACTTTGCCAAGAAGCCTAAACCTTGCACCCCTACACCCCTGAGCCCTCGAACCCAAAACTGTGCCCAGAAGCCTAAAACCCTAAACCCTGCACCCCTAAACCCTCGAACCCCAAACCGTGCCAGCAAGCCTAAACGGGCCTAAGCCCTACAGCCCGAAACCCCTAAACCCTCGAACCCAAACTGTGCCAAGAAACCCAGACCCTCAACTTTCCTAACCCTACACCCCTAAACCCTCGAACCCAAACTTTGCCAAGAAGCCGAGATCATTTTCCATTCGGGAACCGGCCGTTTCAGCTCGCGCCTGACCAGTCCCGAGCAGTCCGCAAGTCTACCGGTTTGCTGCAGGGGCTTCAATAAGAACAATAATAATACTAATCATAATAATACTAATAATGACAGACGACGACGACTACTACTAATGCTAATAATGGCAACAATAATAATATAATAGTTTTTTCTAACAAACGGAATTATGAAAGTCTAGTTAACACTATGTAAGAATATTGCGAATAAATGATGCGCATAGCAATAAAGGATAAGAGTATCAATATTTGGGGTTTGGGGTTTAGTTTAAAGATATCCGCCGACCTGGCGGCGTGCTGGATGGGTTTGGAGGTGTTAACCTCCCTTTTTCCCTCCTTCACACCCCAAATCCCGCGCACCAGGCCCCAACCCCCCCAACCCCCCCCCACTTGTCCCCCCCCTACCCCCCCTATTCACCCACGCCGCTCCCCCTGCTCGTTGCTCTACGACTGCTGCTTCTTCTCCTACTACTACCTTACCCGCCCCCCACTCCTCCTTCTAACTCGTACTCCCACTACTACTACGACTGCTGCTGCTACTAGTACCACTACTTCTACTCCTAGTACTACTATTACTACTACTACTACTACTCCTGCTACTACTACTACTACTACTACTAGTACTACTACTACTACTACTACTACTACTACTACTAGTACTACTACTACTACTACTACTACTACTACTACTACTACTACTGCTACTACTACTACTACTACTAGTACTACTAGTACTACTAGTACTACTAGTACTACTACGACTACGACTACTTCTACATCCTACTACTACTACTACTACTACTACTACTAGTACTACTACGACTACGACTCCTACTTCTACTACTTCTACAACTCCTACTATTACTACTACTACTACTACTACTACTACTACTACTACTACTACTACGCCTATTACTACTACTGCTGCTGCTGCTACTATTACTACTACTACTAGCCTGCAACGGATCAACTTCGTCAGATCTATTTGCATCGGATCAACTTCGTCAGAGTTGCCCAATGCAGTGCTTTGCCTTNCTGCTACTATTACTACTACTACTAGCCTGCAACGGATCAACTTCGTCAGATCTATTTGCATCGGATCAACTTCGTCAGAGTTGCCCAATGCAGTGCTTTGCCTTCCAATTTGTCTACTTTTACTACTACTACTACTACTACTACTACTACTACTACTACTACTACTGCTACTACTACTACTAGTACTACTACGCCTACTACTACTACTACTACTACTCCTGCTGCTGCTGCTGCTGCTACTATTACTACTACTACTACTACTACTACTACTACTACTACTACTACTACTACTACTAACCTGCCCCCCCCCCCTACCCTTCCCGCCTCCTCGCTCCCCCCACACCCCTNCCCCCCCCCTCCTCTACTCTACGTCTGCTGCCCACTCCTCCTTCTAACTCGTACTCCCACTGCTACTACGACTGCTGCTGCTACTAGTACCACTACTTCTACTCCTACCACCACTACTACTACTACTGCTACTATTACTACTACTACTACTACTACTACTACTACTGCTACTACTACTACTACTACTACTGCTACTACTACTACTACTACTATTACCACTACTACTGCCACTGCTGCTGCTACTGCTACTAATGCTACTACTATCACTACTACGACTACTACTACTACGATTACTACTACTACTACTACTATTACTACTACTACTACTACTACTACTACTAGTACTACTACTAGTACTACTACTGTCTCGTCAACCCTATCGCCCTTTCCTCTGACTCCTACGGGGTCGGCGGCTTGAGCCGGAGGCTCTTAAATCGGGCAGCGCAGCGAACCCCTTCTGTGGCCGCGGCCGTGGGCCGCCAGAGCTTGGCGAAGCCGTAAAGGCGAAGCCTTTATGGCAAGGGCGTCGAGAGCCGCCGACCTTTTTCCGTCGCGTCGCGGGGGTCCCGCTGATGCTCGTGATGCGCGCCCCTGCGGGGCGCGGTGCAGCGCCAGCAAATTCGATGATGCTGCTTCCGCCCGCGGCCGTGACCTCATGATGCGCACCGCAGGCGCGCATCATGAGCATCAGCGGGGCTCGGCGCGCCCAGACTAGCCCAGGGATGGGGGCTTTTGGGGGGCCACGCAGCCCTTAAATTTAAGGCTTCCTTCCGCATTACACACCCAGGAGGGCCCGAGCATGTGTTTCTCCTTTACTGGTGGGTTCCCTTTGGCCCGGCTCAGCATTAACTCAGGATACCTTTCGAAACCCATCTCAGGTCCAACATGAAATTGCATGGAGTAGGTGCCCAAACTGCGGAACTACACATGTTGAATAATTAGAATAGGATTTGGGGGCCCATTATACTATAATTGTAACAAGTACTGGTAGTTATTTAGGCCCCCTGTAGTACCTTGGCTGCTCTAGGCAAGCCTTTTCAACACTTGCTGAATTCCTGCAAAAAGCGAAGGGCAACCGAATCATGAACCTTGCCGCGTATGGGGCCTATAGGATGTCGGAACTTTCGTACATAAATGTGCCGCGGCAGCAGGCACAAGCCCTGCCTACATCTCCTCTGCATTCGCCATGCTGCTGTGGACATGCTATCGGGCTTCTCCTCCTGCCGGCTTCTGATAGTAGTTGCGGGTTTGAAGGGTTCTATGATGTTTTGGTGTAAGGGCCCTGTAGTAGTTTAGGGTTGAGTGCTCATGGGCTTACAGTGTAGTCAGCACCATACTCTCCAAGCCAATGTCGTTGCCTTTTTGGTGGTTGACCAATTCTATGGGTCACATCCCTTAACAAGGAAAGACGGAAACGAGCAAACAAACTGCAATGGAGGACACGTGCGGAGTGGCTCTCAATCAGAGACGGAGATGAAACAAAAAGCTTGGAATCCGCAATAAGCGTGGCTATGACTGTATTGTATGTTTGCATTGCTGGTTGCAAAAAGATAAACTACCAAAGTACACAACCCTGGCATTATCACCTATGCTGCTGGTTGCTGTTTCCTGGCGTGCGCATAGGGACTCGCAGCCGGGACGCTAAACAATCGGATTTACAGGGGATGGGTGCCTCTGGACTTGAAATCAGCAGCTCCCAATGCTCACAAACCTACAGATGCTACCCTACCACCCCTGAAGCACACGCGAACACTACCAGCCGCTTCACCCTGTACCCTCAACACGAAGAACTTTCGTGAACCCTGAACCAACCGCTGCTTGCAAGTCTGGCAAACCGATGCACAATGGCTATGGTAGTGGAAAATCGAAAACCTGACTGCAGACCATAGCCCGGCAAGGTCCCACATCGCCGAACACCTACAGCCTCAACCCATCAAAAATGACAGAGCAAGACCTTAAGCCCATGGAGCCTTCACCCCTACACCCGCAACCCTAATGATCCAAGACCCTAAATCCCAAACCCCAAAACTCCAAGACCCTAACCTTTTACGTCCCAAGTCTCCAGACCTGAAAATCCCAATAGAATCCCAAAGCCGAATGTCTGCCTCCTCGGCAAGGGGGGCCTCGGTTCTCCTGGCGAGCTCCTGTTACGACTCATTTTAGGAGTTCAGAGATTTAGGGCGTTGGACTGCAAAGCTCTTTGGGCCTCAGGGCTTTAGGGGATTTATGGGCTTCGCATAGGCATTCCGCCTTCTTCAACTCGCAATGAAGAAGACACCCTGCACCGTACTCCAAACCCTGCACCCTTAGTTGGGATTTTTTCGTTCCAGGATCCCACGCAAGGTCCGAAGGAATGGGTCTCCAAAGCCGCCTAAAACCCCATTTTCAAGGATTCGATCATGGCCTCATACATATTCTGGGGGTTCAAGGTCTAGGGTTCAAGGTTCAGAGTTCAGGGTTTAGGCTTTAGGGTACATCTAAAGCGATCACAACGGACTGCAGATTCGTGGTTACGAGGAGATGTCCTTCCCCGAGATCTGAATGCTGACCTGGGGCTGTCTTTTCGGGCGTAGGGCTTTGCTTTCGGAATTTGGGGGTCGAGTGAGTTGAAGATAGATGGCCAGGATACACTCGACTAGCACGGGCATGACTGTAGGGGCCTTCACAGTTGGAAAAGGGTGTTTTTTTTTGGGGGGGGGGATAAGGGGATATTCTACTATAACTACAATAATGAACCCCCCCAAAACCCTATTCCATAATTATTAAGGCCCTACATTACTTCGAGGGTGTAGCGATCCCAGACGTAAACGTTGAATCCTTTGCTTTGCATCTAACGACATCCTCAACCTTAAACTCCGCACCTCCGCCCAAAACCTAACATCAAGCCCCAAATCGCATGTCATACTTAGACAAGCCGGAGATTCCCTACGGTTCCTTGTGTGCCTGAGGTTTAGCGTCTGGGACTTTCCGCGTGATCGGAGTCAAAGCTTTCAGGGTTGTAGGGTTCAGAGAGGAATTTAAAGTTCAGGTTGGGAGATATGGGCTTCGAACACGAGGGGGTTAGCTCGGCCACCGGGTATTGGAAAGACAAGGACCCGCCAAAACGAACATCAACAACAAGCGTTGGCATGAGTTCATAACCATGACATGGTTTGAACCGCTGCAAACAGTCTCAAACAAGTCTACTAAACCTTTTTAGTAATCCTGGCGGAACCCTTAAATTATAGTTCAGGCCTCGATTTTACAACTTTCTTCGCCGAGAGGCCCATCCGCTTTCAGGGCCGGTGCCATTCACGATCTGGTAGTGGAGACCTGAGCACCCACTAAACCCCTGCACCTCAAAGTCCTAAACCACCATAACCCCGAGGTATCTATGTACGTATGTACCGTATATACCTAGCTATAGACTTCATTACGCATAACGGGCACAGATTCAGCCCGGGAACGACCGTTGCTTTCGATGAACTCGACCTCCTTGACGAGCGCACCTTCGTGGAGGTTCTAGGACTCAAGGGTCTGGGTTCGTTTAATATAGCAATACTCAATTTATGAAACTACTGATAATAATGAAAGTACTAATAACTGGTCATGAAAAGAAGGGCTTTATGTTCGGTTTTTGGTCTCTAGGGTCTAGAGCACTAGGGCTTTAGGCTGTTCAAGTCTTGAGGGTTTAGGCCCCGAGGGCTTTAGGGCATAGGTCTAGGTAGCGTTTTAGGCCCTATAGGCTTTAGGGCTTCGGATTTATTGGGTTATCCCAAAGCAGAAACAAAGGTTCTTCATGGCGGTGAGCACCAAGAAGTGCAGCGTGAAGATCGTCCGGACTCAAGGGTGGGTTAAGTCCTCAGACATGGATCGATATCAATCCAGGTCCTAGTCGGATTTAGTCGGATGAGACAAACAGGTCAACCCTTTTGGGAACCCTGCAAGGAGTCCGAATCGCAGCCTTAGCGGACCTTAACGGAGCGTTTAAAGCACCTCTAAGGAGCCCTTCATGGAGCTCTTATGTCTTATAGCACTCCTAAAGGAATCCTGGGAGGAGTTCTTAGCAGCACGCTTAAAGGAATCCTGAACGGTGCTCTTAAAGCACCCTCACAGGAGCCCTTAACGGAGCTCTTATATCACTCTTTTAGGAACCCTAGATAAGAAGCCCTTATCCACCCCTAAAGGAGCGCAGACCAGGCACCGTGAGATAGACGATCCGGCTTCTCTGCGGACTTCAACTCCTTTCCTCAGGTCCATGGCGTCTCCAGATCAGGGTTTCAGGGATTTCGAGTTCGGGTTTAGGGTTGGGTTAAAGGCTCTATAGTTTTTTTGTTTTTTTTAAAGAGCCCTTTCGGAATGCAGAGTCTGCTACGGAAGTCTAAAGGTTTTGTAGGGTTTGGAGTTTAGGGTTTTGGGCTTTAGGGTTTAGGGTTTAGGGCTTAGGGTTTAGGGTTTTAAGGTTTAGAGTTGAGAGTTCAGGGATCTAGCTCTCTTCTGTTGAACCCGGTTAACCATGCACACCAAGCCCGATGAATGCATCATCCGTGAGATCGACTTCCTTGAGCGGAAGTGATCTAGGAATCGAGCGGTAAGTCCTTCACAAAGCAGTCTCAAGAAACCTAGGCCCAAACTCCAAACAGCAACCCTAGAACGTAACCCTAAAAGCACCCTAAGCCTAAGCGCGGACTGAAGAAGGTCTCTTTCAGTCAGGTGGTCAACATCTCCCTAAACGTTACTTGGGGAGGATCAGGCGACTTGCAGGTAAGTTCGGTAACTGTAACAATAATAAGAATAACAGCAACTGCAAGTCAGCATGGCTTTTGGTGTCAGTGTGGCTTTAATTGCAGTGATCCCTAAGTAAAGCCTAAACCGTCCTAAGGGCCGTCACTACAATAGGGTGTAGGTCTGTGGATTTAAGGTGTGTAGTCCTTGAATTATCTTAAGACGCTTGGATTCTGGGTCTGTAGGGTGTAGCTCTTCCGAATTCAGTTGGTCGCGCACGGTTGCGGCTGAAGCCTTAAAAGGAGCCTGAGGCCTTCGGCAAGCCTCCAGTAACACTCATGGATGCCTGTGTATTATCAGCTTTAACTTCATGGTCATGGCCGTTATTAGTCTTTTCTTGTCAATACCTCCCATGGATACTACCACAGGGGCCCTAGACAGACTAGAAGAGGGCTTTGCGGGCAAATTGCAGCGTACTCATCTGGTGACTTTAATTAAGACTATAAAAAGAGGATAGTATATGAGAGGGTTTGGTGATGCTTCGACACCCGAGCAGCCCGACACTCGCCGTCAAATGAACAAACACAGTGGATCGAAACCATGGTTGCGAGCCTCCACCTAGGAGCTCTTATGTACTCTAGGACTTTTGGTTTAAAGGTTTGGTGCTTTTAGTTTTTTATTGAACCAGAGTCCACCAAAGTAGAAGGCCTGTTGCCGCCAGACCTCAGAAGCTACTTGCTTAGAGGTTTACTGTAGGCGCCTCAATAATAGAATAGGGTTTGGGGGCCCAGTATACTATAAATATATTAAGAACCCCCCCCAAAAAAAAAAATAGTATAGGCAATTATGAAGGCCCCATATTAGGGATCAGGGGAAGGTCGATTCTGGTTGCTTGTGTTGTTCTCGTTGCTGTCGTTTCTCTTCTTACCTTGGACTCAGGATGCTCCTTATGGCAGTTGTTGGGGTCAACGGCACTTCAACATGTGGATTTCTCTGACTATGTAAAACCTTGAGGCTAAAAAAGGGGGCCTTCATCATTAGAATAGGGTTTTGGGGCCCATTATATAGTTATAATGAGGAACCCCCAAAATACGATAGGTAATTACTAAGGCCGCCCTAAGGCCCCTGTATTAGAGAGTTCTTGTGCCGAGCTGCCTGATCGGACAAGGATGCCGCCTGTCGTCACTCGGGAGTGTCTCGGGGTGTGTATGGTTCTCGAGACAAGCTGCGATCCAGCAAAAACTTGGCAAGAATACTGATAATTACTGTGCTTGAAAGTAGCAGCCTTGTCAGAGCAGGTCGCAGCATCAATTCACTATACCCACAGATGCTCAACATAACCTATGCAACTGAACAGGGGCATCCTTGAAATCAAGATCCTCAGAGAGATCTTGTGCTTCTGTCTTTGTGTAAGAAGCACCCTCTCATTGAAGGGAGTGCGAAAGGACACACTTGCAAGCCCGCCCTTGTTCTCAACAAGCGCATCTGCCAGAGGTTAAATTTGTGAAGTTTGCACACGAGTCAATACCTGTCCCCTGCGGACAGCCCCCCCAATCAGAGGTTTTATCCCCCTGCTGCCTTACATATTTTTTACCCCCGTCCCCCCAGTGCCGTGACGTGGAAATCCGAACCCCCCGCTGCACACAGAGCTACTAAACCCTTAAGTTTGAAGTTCCACAATAAGCGCACTTACCATAAAGATGCTGCTATTTGATGTAGGGGCCTGAATAAATGGAACAGGGTTTTGAATGGGCCCCAAAACCCTCTTCTAATTATTAAGGCCCCTTTTTTACGGGTCCCGGCTCTGAAATCCAAGACAGCACTGACAGATCCGGTGAAGCCCGACGACTGCCTTTGTCGGCACCTCCGACGATATCCCAGTAGAGCATCTGTGTCTGAGCGGTTTAGGGTTTAGGCTTTGAGGCTTAGAGCTTAGGGTTCAAGTTTGGAGTTCAGAGTTTTAGGGCTTTAGGCTTAGGGTTTAGGGGTGGAGTCTGGACTTACTTTAGTCGAAGGGCTCATTGACACGCGGATTTAGGATTCGGGGGTTCAGGATCGTGGTCTTGTAGGGCCTTCTGTAGGTAGGGACCAGGCAGTAGCTAACCCTATCTGTCTGTACAGGGTTTAGGGTTTAGGGTTTAGGGTAGAATAAACGAACCAAACAACACCATGAACATAAAAAGCTCGAGGACACCTCCCGGCAATCAGACATACACACATTACCCAAGGCCCGTGTGACCCTGAACTCGCCACGCAGGCCCTGCGTGCTGAGCTGAAGAGTGTGCCAGTTGAGCCAGTGTCCATCTGAAAAACCCAACAGCCAAATCACTGAACCCAATCCTGTACTCGACACTGGTGGCTCTCGCCAACCTGAGCTGAGCTCGCAGCCATTCTGTTGGCCCGACTTTTGGTGAACTGAACCCAATGGCTGCGGTTCGATTCACAGGTTCAGAAAATGATATGGGATCCCTTCTTTTGTCTTGAAGTGGGGAGGGGTCCTTACAATAAAGATCCAAAGTACGGTTCCCGCATGTTCTGAAACTGCCATAGAGGGTTGAGAGTTGGCTCTAGGACTTGGGTTTCTGGGTTGAAAATTTTAGGCTGGTGCATTTGGGGTTCGGGCTTCTGAGGTTTCAAAGGTTATTTGGGTTGATGACTGCGATGTCGATGACATGGACGATGATACTACAGACGGGTGTGATAGGGATTCTTATGAGGGTGGTGATAATGAGATCTCTTTGTGGGTGGCTGTGGGTCTTAATGTTCTTGCAATGGTTGTGGCTATGCCTGCAGCCCTTGTCGAACCTTTCAACAACATTTCCATTGCCATGATGTGCCATGATGCCTCCATTTCGTCTGCTACACCAGTTTCGACCTTTCATGTACCGCTCCCTCAAACGTCACGGCTTCGCATGGGAACTCGTTGCGGCTGTCTTGCGCATGTCGCAGCTTCCCAGCCCGGGAATTAAAACCTAAGCCCTGAAATCCATCTGCTTCTTCGCCCAAGGGATGGGGATTTTGTTGTGGAGTTCAATTTGTCTAAACCACACTCAATCCCCTAAACCGTAAACCTGCAACCCGACACACACTTACACCTCGTCAACGACTAAAGCCTCATAAACCCCTCAACACCTACACACACACACACCCACACACACAAAACCCACTAAATCAGCCATCGCTCACCATGGGCTGGGTGCCACTTTCCGAAGTTTCGGAGTATCCGCGAACGCGAGAGGTAAAGCCCACGACTGAGCTGCAAGTGCGTGGGCCGGAAAGGAACGGCTGCGGCCACGGTGGCTTCCGAATGAAGCATGTAAGATCTACCCCTACTATTGCGTCAAGCTGTGCCCCCTATAAAGATCGGGGTAACATGCTCTGTGTGCCAGGAGACTCAGCCTCCAAAGCATTGAGATAAACTCTAAGCCCTACTGCTAGGAAGGTACTGTAGGGGCCATTACTAGTGTCAATAGGGTTCCGGGGTATATTGTACTAGAGATACAATAAGGAAATCGAAGGAACAATTCAGTTATTTAGGCCCGAAGAGTGGTGTTCGTTCCTCGGGTGCCCCGGCCGCTTGGCCGCATGAAGATCTGAGTTTTCTCCACATGTCGGCTGAGAAACTAATCCAGCCGGGTTAGGAGTCCCTCACGTGCTGGAAAGTACAGCCAGAGCGAAGGAGATGGGCGTGGGACTGTTGTAGAGATCTCGCTACTTCGATAAGAGCTCATGATGCAGAACTTTGCAACTTAGGACAAACCCTAAACCCTAAACCCTCTTCATGCTCGTGTCCTGGGGGAGGCTCAGCCTTTGAGCCTGGGTTCACGTCAATCTCGCCCGCTCCGGCCGCAGTGAGCTTGGGAGTGACTGCCCCCTTGCTCCAGAGCTTGTTCCTCATGCGATGAAGGAATCGAAGTGGCCTTGCCAGATGCCTGAAGGGGCTTGGGTAAAGTACACTTCGAATCCTTGCTTCGCTGCAAGAACCAGGAATATACGTACAACTCCTTACAACTCAAGCAAAGCTTGGTGTGCGAATAAGAATCCGCTTGAATGACATGGCAGTGCGAGCATGCGCCTCCGGGTACCCACACCTCGGCCTTTAGGGCTTACTTTGCGTCTTTAAATCCGTATTCCACCATCCGTCTGCCGAATCAAATCGGGCTCAGGGTTTATATACGGGTTCGGCTTGAAGTAAGGTCAAACCGATCCGTCTCTACTAGAACAGGATGCACACAACACATAGAACCTGGAAGCCCCGAGCCGGCATCTACTTTCATGCGGAAAGCCTGAGCCCACCTTAAACCCCCCAAGCTGAAACGCAGACTGATCTCTAGGGTTTAGGGGTTTAGGGCCGGCCCTGCCCTACGACAAGTCAAACTGCCAGGGCCTCCCAGCTACCTGGAGTCCCTGAACCTGCCCAAATAGAGCCCCATAAAGTTGGGTTCAAGCATATGGTTTCCAAACAGGGGTTTGGGTATGGGGTGTAAGGTTTGGGGAACTGGCCAAAATTCAACCCCACATGGGCTGATAGTACCCCCGCTTACGCCAGCTACTCATGCGAAAGCTCGGCGAAGTCCATCATTCTGCTTGTAACCCACACATTACCCAACCCCTCCCCACAACACGCTTGGAAGCTCGGAAGTCCGTCAACATAGCCTGCTGATTCGAAGCACTCCCGACCAAGCTTGCTGACAACCTGCATGGAAGCTTCAGACAAACAGGGTACCCTGAAAACAGGATCCTAAACCCTAAACCCTAAACCCAGGATCTTTCTCATAAGCCCCAGAGACAAGAACCACTAGTCTTCTTCGACTCCCAGACATGAGCAACATTGCGATGATGCGCGAGTAAGTAGAAAGGGCTGAGGTACCAAATCCTCGTTAATTCGCCTAGGGTTCGGGGTTTGTATCGGGTGAAACATCGCTGAGGATTTAAAGTGCAAGATTTGGATTCCTTTGCCCTCCTCGTGGGCCACCAAAACCGGCGCATCAGCATGCCATGCTCGTCTCTGCTGGAACCGCGCGTTAGGCAGTGTCCACGACACTGACCTTCCAGTCGAATGGCAGCAAGACATTGAAAAGTTGGCAGTGGGTCATGCGACCCGAAGAAGGTACTGGCCGAACATGGGACCTGACTCTGCCAGCGTCGCACTCTTATAAAGGTAAACCCCTACAGCCGCAAACCTGAAGTCCTGAACCGCACAACCTTTAGAGACAAAATCCTTGACATCCGAGAACCCGTACCAAGTGGGTCCGTCTTTTCGTCGGCTGAAAGTCTATCTCAGTACACGAGACGCGAAGCTAGGAACTTCACAGCCGCTGTCCGAGCCCTGCTAATGCTCTTCGAGGCCCACATGGGTGTTACGGCTTGGAGTTGACGGCCTTGATTTAGGGTTTAGTAGGATTTACGGTTTAGCCTAAACCTTAAATCCCTAAACCCCTAAACCCAATTAGTTTCCGGCGTTTAGGGCCTCGGGTGCCAACGAGAAACCAGCTATGCAAGCTTCAAAGTCAGTACGCCCACCCCAACAATTTACCATGTGAACCGCTGGACAATCGTGAGCGTGGAACCAACAAAATTGGGCATTTGAGTCGTTTCGGCTTCAGGCCTCAGCCCCTAAACCCTAAACCCTAAACCACGGGTTCAGGGACTGGTCAAGCTGCAAAGCCGGAACGTGGAGGTTCATGTTTTGGGGCATTGGGTTCATGGTTAGGGTTCATAGTGTTAGGGTTTAGGGGTTTAGGCTTTAGGGTTTAGGGTTTACAGGGTTGATGTTTAGGGCTTATAGGATATACCTGGAAGCTCTAGGCCTACGTACATGCCACTTTTTTCAGCAGGGATGAACACCCTCTTAAATACTTGCTTGGATGACATGTGCATGTTACCTCTAGATCTATGTCCTCGTAGTCCTCTTTCGAAAAAAGCTGCAGTATGGCCGCCCGCGTCAAAAAAAGGCGGCATAACCAAGACAACCCCACAAGCCCTAAACCCGTAATTACCCCTAAACCCCAAACCCATGAAGCCTGAACCCCAAACCCACACACTCAAAGCTTTGAAACCCTCGGCCAATACCCCCAAGCTCCCCACCGGGCCAACACTCACGGGAACCCGATCTGCGATCTTTGCAGGGACTCTGTCATGCTCAAGAGTAGCTCGTTACAATAGTGTTAAGACTTCTGGGAATTAGTAACTACGGTCCAAGATGTCTTACACGTAATAAGGCAGCTGTAGTTATAGTCATAGAACGTACTTCTGACCTTGATGAAGTGCGTAGGACCTTGCTTGCTAAGCCCCCTGATCCAGAACTCCAACTACCCTCAGCTATACCCTAAAAACCCACTATAGTAGAAGCCAGAAAGTTGGAACATGGCTTTAGGAGGATTCGTGCTAGGATCCCTTATAATTTACCTTAAGGGCATGAGGAGAAGGATGTTCCAACTTTCTGGCTTCTACCTTACGGGTGAATCCTATATAAGTTTGGGTTTAGGCTTTACGATAGGGTTTAGTGTTTGGGATTTAGGGTTTGGCTGTAACTGTTAAACTCCTACGCTCTAAACTGTAACACAAGGCTGTCTCTGCCATTCCTGAACGTCACAGCGACCACTTCTTAGGCCAAACCCCAAACTCGAAGATCTGAACGTTTAGCGTTCAGGGGTTTAGGGTTGACTTGATGTCCTGCGCAAATCCGCATCAAATGCCTGCTGCGCTGGCTGTTGCTGCGTGGTGGGGCTTCTAGGGCTAGGGAGCAGGGTTTATGTTTTTAGGATTCCAATTCAGAGAGCAATCAATACAGCGACCGATATGCCTTCATAATCAGAACATGGCTGTAGGCGTATATCATACTACACTGTTGATGGGTAGCCGCAATAAGGAATACTATTGGCGGCTATTGGTAATCATCCGGGCTTCTGCATTACGTATTTCTCGACTCCCAAAGCAATGCGTATGTAAAAAGAACAACTGGGTGACGAGACTCCTTTCAAGTAAGTATACATAGTATACCCAGCTACATACATACACACATGGATCCTTTTTCTACATATTTACACACCCACATTTACATGTCTTCTAACATGAAGATGACGGGCCTCATAAACAAGCTTGACCACTTTAGCAACCCGTGCCAGGCATGAAACTACAGTGCCCTGAGGACAGCGCCCCCACCCCTGTCCCCATTATTGCGAGCACCAGCCGGCGAACTGTCTCTGGGAACTACTGTAGCGCTGTTTCAGCTTCCCATCGTTATCATCATCCCCCAGATTTGGTCCTGGGTAGAGCTATGGACGCATCGCCGCACCTATATTGGCCTTGTGTGGCTTGGGTGTTTGATGAGGAACACCTAAGGTCCATGTACCCAAATAGTATATACATATATATATATATATGTATATATCTACTTTGGGCCCAGAGTACCTTTTTGGGACTACTTTAAAACCAAAGTATATACTATTTCGGTACCAGGACCCTTAGGGAACCAAATGAACAAAGCTGGAATGCGAGGCGATGCCATGTGTCCCACCAGCTCCGCGAGGTTGCTGCAGGGAGTTTAGAGTTGGGGGTTGCTATAGGGGCTTTGACGATTAGAACAGGGTTTTGGGGCCCTTTGTGCTGTAATTATAATAAGGAGCCCTCAAATAGTGTTGGTAATTATTTAGGCCCCGACATTAGATAGCGCATGGCTCGAGCAAACGTTGCGAGCAATCCAGCTTGCAACATCCAACACACCCTGCGGCAGCCATAAGCTTTTCATCCGAGCTTCCGTCCAACCTAGTCCACTTCAGGCTGTTTGTCGCTATTGCAATCCGAGCAGAAGTAGAGAATGGGAACAGGTTGGAGGGAAGATCCGTCGAGCTCTTGTGCACTGACTGATGGCTACAAACCATCAGGACAGGAGACAGCATCCAGCAGCAGCCACACGAACATGCTCGTATTGTGCAACAGTTCAATATGAGATCTAAACAGGTGGTGAAGCCATGCCTGTTCAGGAATCTAGTTCTGCATCGAATAGCAGTTACCAACATCCTCCCAACATCCAAGCACAACCTAAGGCATCAGATTGACACCAAAGCTTGCAAACTGCGGATGTTCCCCACCTGGTCCTTTGTAAGCAGAGGATTCCGATCTTTCCCTGATCAACCCCGCGAACTCTATATTAGGGAATTAGAGCATTTACTGTCCAGGGGTTGGTGCCCAGCATGCCTAGTTGTCAAGCCTTGGCCCTCCATAGGCACCAAATGCTCAAGTCAAAACGCCAAAGCCAGGACCCTAAACTCGCAACTTTACTACCTAAACCACCCCGCCCTGATCCCGAATCCGTAAGCCGTTTCCCCTTAGGCCCAAAAAGTTTGCGAACACCCTATGATAGCCTTTGCAGTCCGTACAAAGCCCGGCGGCAACCCTGAAATAAGGCGCAACAAGTTAAAAGAATGACAGTCTACGCTCAGTCGACTTTAAAAAGCAGCCCACCCAGTTAGGGTTTAGGGTTTAGGGTTTAGGGTAGAAGTATGACTGCGGCTGGGGCCACCGGCCCCTTTGTCAGCGCTCCTCGGCTGCCCTCACAGCACTCCGAGAAGTGTGGCTGAGGAAGTGGTGGGTTTCAGGAACCGTAGGGTTTGAGCTGTAGGATTAGGAATTAGGGTATCCTTCACCTAGAGGCACCAACGTACCGACCAACAAAAGGTGTGATCCTAAAACCCAAACACATTGCCTTGTTTGTCAACTGTACCTTGGATACTCCAAGTCGTACCAACCCTGCGCACGGAGGGAAGATCAGCATGAAATCACGATGCTGAACCCCAAAATCCAGGTCCCGTTTTGGGCTACGGGTACAGGTCGTGTCAAGCTCCCAAAGCCAAACCTTCTGACTGAGGGCACCCGTGGCCGCAATCGTGGCATCCCCCAAGTGGGGTCATTGACACGTGCACGATCGGCTGGGAGGCTGTTGGCTAAAGATCGTGACCATAATACAGGTGCCATAATGACTAGAATATTTTTTGGAGTTGACAAGTTGAGTCTGAGTATGGTATAACTACATCACGGAATGCTCAGGAACAATGTTGTTCAAGCTTATATTGGAACCGGGTTCAAGAGTGAGTGGACAACCCAGGACGAGTAGGCGTCGCGGCTATTCGCTTTGAGTACTGTCGCTCACCGTACTGCTTCGACACCTGTACACGACCACTGCAAGCAGCGAGGACCGGCAGCGCCCCCGGCAGCGCCCACCCCTTCATCACCACGAGGCAGCGGCAAGACAAGCAGGAGGACGAAGAGCAGCATTGGCATCACCTTCTGGTGCCATTCAGGCTTCTCTTCTAAGACACATCGAGACAGATCGCACCACCCTTGTGATCTGATTGCAAAGAGGGGCGCACCTACTGTCCATCCAGCCCCAAACATCAAATCGAGGTTTGAAATTCCTGCAAGGATTAGGACATAAAGCTCAGAGCTGGGCGCTTATGGCCTATTTTTAAGCCAAAATCCTTGAAGCTAGTTCTGACACATTGAAGATGCTAAGTATGTTGCCTTGCATAGTGGGTGCATAGCAGCATGCGGCCATGCCCTGAAGCCTCTGATGCACAGCTCCCTGATCTCATCTTCCAAGATGTGAACGAACAAAAACAGCCCCCCCGGCCGGGCTCCGCTGCGTTCAAACCAGCTTGAGGTGAAGGCTTGTGTCGTTTGGATCTCTAGGGATAGAAGCGACTGGCATTACGGTTTGACGTCTAAGGATTAAGCGAAACAACACTAAACCCGTTTTGTGATTACTGGGAATTCAGAAGCCAGCCCTTGGCTATGAAAAGTCGCAAGAGCCTGCGAAAATGTGGGCTCTGGCACAGGGCGAGCTCAACTCTCTGTTACCATGGGGGTGCCAAGCCCCCATGCCCCGAGCAACCATCACAGACTCGCCTCTGGAATGAATTTATTTAGGGTTTAGGGTTTAGGGGTTTAGGGTTTAGGGTTCAACTCTAAAAGGCTTGGTTTCGGCACGAATGAACACGGATTCGGGGAGGGTGGGGGGATACTAAATACACCCGCGGTACATAGTGACTTTGCAAGTCATCGGCTCTAGCTAATGGTAAACACCCAAACTAAACCCTACCCTAAACTCCTAAACCCTAAACCCTAATCCCTAAACCCCTAAACCCCTAAACCCTAACCCCTAAACCCCTAAACCCTAAACCCCTAAACCCTCAACCCTAAACCCCTAAACCCTAAACCCTAAACCCTAAACCCCTAAACCCTAAACCCTGGACCCTGCGACTCCTAGCTACCCTGAATGGCTTCTCTTGCGAGTTTGCGAAGGGAGCAGAGCTTCTCCATGTAGCCGGAGACAAAGGCGCCATATCCCGCTCCCAGGCTAAGGGGTCGTGGTCTTTAAGGCTTGATAGGGATTACCTTAACCCCAGATGAGCAGCTGACCTACCTTATTAGGCACATATTATGATGAAATCATAATAGCAACCCTAAGAAGGTAGGTTCCACAAGGTCCAGGTGTTGTCTGCTTGAGTGATAGGGTGTGTAGTTTAGGGTCTCGGGTGCGTGGAGTCTAGGAATGTAGAGGTCTTGAGATGGTTTAGTGTATCAGTTTGGCTTGTGTAGCACGCTCGACCGCAAGCCGTAAACTCGAGACCCATACCACTCTGGCCATGCTAGGCTCGCAAGCCGTCTGTCAAATTATCAGGGTTCGCAAAAAGTGCAAAACAAAGACAGAACCATTCAACGGTGATGCCTCGAACCAACAGCCTACACTGCCCTTGTGGGGGTTACTTATGATTACGCAAAATATGGAATGAATAGCCCTATGGGAGATTGAATTTAGAACAGGTTGTTGGGGGATGCAGGAGGCTCATTTTCGTATGATTATACAAAGGAGCCCTGAGGAATGTATCTGTTTCGGGCCCTTCTAGAACCCTTAGAGGAACCCTGAGGAACCCTTCTAGAACCGTTAAAGGAACCCTTCTAGAGCGCTTAATATGGAACCCGTATCAGGAGCCTGGGGAGGTGCTGGCAGCCCTCCAGACTCCACGGAAAAAGCCACTCTGCGCACAGCGAAAAGCGAAGTGCCCTGTCAAAAGACCTGGGAATAGCCCCATAAGCCTTAAGGGCTTAGGGCTTAGGGACCTTATCCGCTAAATCCTGAACCCCTAAACCGAGAAAACCCTAAACCCGGCGGTTTGAGGTTCAGGATTTTGAACATGTTCCCTGAAGGCGAGCATTCAACATATAATGCGCTAGCCTGCTAACCCTACGTTCAGCAAGTTCAGCAAGGGTGGTAATCACAGAGAACCATGCGACTGGAGTCACTACAGGCTCGAACCCGAAAGTGAGTGATTCTGACGACCGTGGGGCCCGAAATAGACAGTGGATTTTGAGACATTCCCAGACCTGGGGCACAGAACTTCCATTTCGACAACACGGTGCGAGCAACTCGGGATTCAGGCTGCGCATTGGCGGGTTTGAAGATCCCACTCCGGAACCCAAGCATGCCCAGTCCGCCCCAACTGTCCTGCCCCACCCTTTTGCCACCATAAAGCCTAGGCTTCATACTTACAAACCCTAGAAACGCCCGCCCCCCTCCCCCTGTGTCAGCAGCTGCTGTTGCCATGCCCGAAGCAGCAACCAAAGCTCCTGGCTGAGGGCCAAAGGGGTCAGAAACCAGCGGTCTGGCAGCAAAACTCCCGATTCCCGAAGGCCCGAGCCTGATATTCGGAACCCTTCAGGGAAAGCTCTAAACGGTTTAGGGTTTAGGGCTTAGGGTTTAGGGTTTAGGGGTGGCAAAGGGATCTAAACGGGGACGGCGCGGAAGCTGTCTATGAACAACTTTGTTTACATTCAAACAAGCCTCATAGGAACCCAGTAACCCTCACCACAGAACCCTAAACCCTAACCCTCAACCCTAAACCCATAGAAACTGTAAAGATACCTTTGCAATTAGCAAGCCTTTCCGAGATGCAGGTGCTAGCACTGAAGCCAAGAGCGAGAGAAAAGCAGTCCTTCCCGGCTCAAAGTCCGGGTGGAGGATCGATCTCCTCGAACCAGCCAGCACCTGGATCAGCTAAGGTTAGGGTTTTGGGTTGGGGGGGGGGGGGTGCAAGGTTCAGGGGTGTGTAGGGTGTAGGGTGCCAGGTTTAGGAATATTCAGCTTTGCAGGGTGTGAGCTTTTGGTCGGCGCTTGCTTGAAGAGTTTTGGGATTCACGGCTTTGCGATCTGTTCCATGGGTTTACATTTTGAGTGTTGGGCTCTGTGGCCCGGGGGGATCTGTGCTGCTTGGCTGTCCCCAGAATGACTCGAAAACCAGGCACCTATTCCCCCGCACCAGCAGCATAGTCACTAACATAGGGGCCTTCATAGTTAGAATAAGGGGACATATAATAATAAACTATGGTAACGACCCCCCCCCAAAAAAAATATATATATATATATATATATATTTTGTATTAGTATTTATTAAGGCTCCTATATTACACCCCAGAAACCTCGGAAGGATCCTTTAACAGGCCGATGATCGAGGCGACAGTGAGGATTTGAGGATTCTGAACCCTGCAAACGTGATGGTGCCAATGGAGACGATGGTGCATGAGTACATAGATTTCTAATATATACATATAAACATAAAGACAGATTATGTATGTACAGAAAACGGGATTGAGATGATGCTCAGGATGGTGATGGCAAAGACAACTGACCATGATCACAAAAATGGTGTGGATTAAAGAAACGGTGTTGTTGTTTGAACTGCTGTTGATGATGTTAGTGGAGGTAGAAGTGACTTCTGCGATGATTATGCAGGCGCTGCTGATGGCCATGGGGAGGATGACAACAATGACGATCATGACCATGACGACGATGATGAAGATTACACTTGATTATGACAATGCTGTTGACGCACTCACAAAAACACGAACATAAGCACACCAAGAGTCCTAAACCCTAAACCCCTAAACCCTAAACCCCTAAACCCTAAACCCCTAAACCCCTAGACCCTGCAAGCGGGAAAGTCTTGGTGGCCCTCGTTCTCAAGCACTGGCACCAAAGTCGGACTTCCTGTTTTGCAGCGCCTCGTACCCACGGGCATTCGCCTCCCAAGGGGATACGTGACGAGAACAGCAACTCCTGGATGGTAACACAGCTGCAGGTATCAATCACTTGCGACCTGCAGTTACAAGTGCTTCAGAATGAATGCACTTGCATG
The DNA here is from genome assembly GCA_003297005.1 of Symbiodinium sp. clade A Y106. NCBI lineage: Eukaryota > Dinophyceae > Suessiales > Symbiodiniaceae > Symbiodinium > Symbiodinium sp. clade A. The sequence continues at coordinate 98,217 of BGNK01000608.1, forward strand.
GTCCTCGATCCCCCAAAGATTATCAGAGTCCTCCTCTTCTTCGTTACTAGATTTCTTTGATTCAGATTGCAGAGGAGGTAAGCCTTTGGACTTCCGACGTCTCGCTGACATCATCGTAGAATCTTCCACAATTCGCCACCTTCCTCCCATCTTGTAGTAGAGCTCAAACTCCCTGGAGGTAGATGATTTTGTAAGTCCATTTGCCAGCTGGGCCTCCGAGTGTACCCAGCGTATATCCAGGTTCGTGGAGGCCTGCGAAGCCTTCAGGCTGAGGAGTTCGATATTCGATCTCTTCTCTGCCCCTTTGATCACAAGCACTTCGGTTATCAACTTGTCGTACACGTTACGGGAGTCTGTAACAAGGTGGCCAGGAGTGCGACGAACTGTAGCATCCGGGTCTCGTACATCGACTTGCCCATGAAGCATTTCTGACCACTGGTACCTTGCGTAGTATAAAGCATCTTCGCCATTGGTTGCGGCCTGACATTCGGCTGCTCCCGGTGATCGGCAGGCTCTGTCGATTTTACTTGAGTGCCAGCTGATGGGGGTCACCTCTGTGACTTCCCCTCTAGCAAGGCTCGTTGGAGCCATGCCAATGAAGATGCCCTGCGTGCTGTCCCCCTTGATCCGGTTCTGGTTGGCAGCATCCACCCACGCGTAGAGTGCCAGGTCCTCGTTGGGNTCCCCTCTAGCAAGGCTCGTTGGAGCCATGCCAATGAAGATGCCCTGCGTGCTGTCCCCCTTGATCCGGTTCTGGTTGGCAGCATCCACCCACGCGTAGAGTGCCAGGTCCTCGTTGGGGTGGTGTCGATGTACCAACATTCGATGCTCATGTCTCTGCTGGGCCTGATACAGGAGCTGGTTCGCCTTCTTAATGGTTCCCACTGTTCCCTGGCTCGTTTCTGACAACAGGAGGGACACAGAAGCGGACAGGTGGGGCGCCACTTGTTGTGCATGCCATGACAAACCTCCCAAGAGCATCCTCAGCTGAGTACGCTNTCCCACTGTTCCCTGGCTCGTTTCTGACAACAGGAGGGACACAGAAGCGGACAGGTGGGGCGCCACTTGTTGTGCATGCCATGACAAACCTCCCAAGAGCATCCTCAGCTGAGTACGCTCCCAATCCGTGATGGGCTTGTTGTCCTCCTTCCGTCGGGAGGCGTTCAGCGGGATCTCCTTGATGTCCCTGGTGTAGCCTGGTTGGGAGAGCGAATACCCCTCCTTGGTCGGACACCACATTGGGTAAATACCCCTTGTTCCCAGTCTCCCCATTTGAACTTGTTCTTGATGGCGTCGATGAGCTTCTTCCACTCTGCATCATCTTCTGGTCCCATGAAGAGGAAATCNCGGACACCACATTGGGTAAATACCCCTTGTTCCCAGTCTCCCCATTTGAACTTGTTCTTGATGGCGTCGATGAGCTTCTTCCACTCTGCATCATCTTCTGGTCCCATGAAGAGGAAATCGTCGACGTGGCCCGAGATAGCACCCTTAAGGACTCCTTCCTTTCTAAGGTACCAAGCACAAGGATCCGACCATGACCTCTCAAACCCTAGGGACTTAAGGAATTCATCTACCGAGCGATACCATTCCAGGGGCGCGTCCACCAATCCATAGCAGGCCTTCTTCAACTGGACCACGGTTCCCGGAGCCAAGTTCATAGCTTCCAGGATCTCTGGACATGGCACGCAGTGAAGTTGGTCCGGATACTCACGTCCCTGCAGGAACGCTCCAGATACATCGCCCTTTTGTATCAACCAGCGTTTCCATGATGCGTACTGAAGAAACATCTGCCTCGTCTGACGGGTCATAACTGGTGATGTGGTAGCACGATGTTCATATGATGGATCTTGATACCCGAGCAAAACTGCTCGGGCCTTTNGCACTGTCCTGCATCCAGAACTCCACCGGTTTTCGTCCCCAGGATTCTTCGGGAATCCGATCTTGCCACTTCTCCGCAAACAAAGCCATCTGCTCATTGTCCTGTTGGCGTGGTCGCTGTGCAGGAGGTCGATCTGCCTCTCCGGCTCCGGTCTCGGGTTGAGGTCCAGGCCGCTTGCCGCGCATCCGGTGCTGAATAGAGGGAGGTGGAACCAGTTGAGGATCCTGGGCCCTATTCCATTCTTCTTCATCGGGTGCCTCGCTCGATACGTCCTGGAACTGATTCCCGCCAATCTCAGTGGCGACCTTTGTGAAAGTCCATGGTACTCGGGAATCTGTGCTCAGCTCTTCAATCAAGGATTCGCGCTCCGAGGCTCGACGCAGTTGTTCTGGACAGCACTTGATCAGTTGTTTACCCCGGATGCACCACCCCACACTGCCTGGTCGAAGCTGGCCATTGTCCTCTCGCCGTGTCTCT
>BGNK01000608.1:105272-212082 GCA_003297005.1 Symbiodinium sp. clade A Y106
CGTCATCTTGGAATCGTCTCGCGGCTGGTCTTGACTTCCGCTTGAGGAGGGCCGAAAGTACTTTCGGGACATCTTCACCATATGCTGCTTCTCTCGGGCCATGCGCAATGTGCGCTTGGCCTCCTTCATCACGGCATTGGCGGCCTCGATTTCCCTTTTGTTCTCGCCCCACAGCGCGGCCTCCTCCTCATCGAAACCACTCGTGTCGAAGTCGGCGTTGTCGTAGTCTGGATCCTCGTAGTCCGTGGCCTCGTCCTCGCGGTCCTCGTGGCCTTCGCCCCAGAATGCCTGTCCACTGGCATCACGTCGTCGACCATCGCTTTCACCATGTTGGGTGCGAAGTTCGTGGGACACGCGGGCGATGGTGTACTCGCCACTCACCGCCGTGTGTATGAGGTTCTTCTCGTAGTTGGACAACCCGGCGTCCGCGAGGAGGTACCAGGCCTGCACAAACTCCGGGAGGATCTCGATGGTCTCTTTGGGCTTCCCGAAGTGGCTCGAGGTTCCCTGCCACGACCAGGTCCCCGGGTATGACTGCCAGCCCCAACTGCGGTTTGACTGCCAGCTCCATGACTGCCACGAACGACTGTCGTTCCAGGAAGTGTCCTCGGTCCGGCTGGTGTTCTCGCCCTCGTTGTCCGCCTCCTCCTCATTGCCGGTCGCATCGGATGCCCAGCTTGAGCGTCGGCTGTTCCAGCCTCCAGTTCCTCCTCCACTGGCGGCCTGGCTCGGAGTCCATGGCGCCCATCCTCGGGCGCCTTCAAACTGATTGGCATCCTTCGGCATCACACGCTTGAGGGCTTGGCAAGCTCTCCAGTAGGTCTCTGTCTTTCGGGTGATGTACTCGTTGATTCCTTCTCCCATGCGCCTCCGGCTGTTGCGGAAGTACTTGTTCAAGAACTCTGTCGCCTCNTTGAGGGCTTGGCAAGCTCTCCAGTAGGTCTCTGTCTTTCGGGTGATGTACTCGTTGATTCCTTCTCCCATGCGCCTCCGGCTGTTGCGGAAGTACTTGTTCAAGAACTCTGTCGCCTCAGGAATCTGACGCCTCCCCAGTCTCTGACGAAGATGCTGAAGAAACACAGAAACGCCCCCGTTGAAGGAGACCCAATCTGGAGCCTTTCCAACCACCATTCTCTGCGCAGCACCTGTGAGTTCCGCCACCAAACGTGGCCCGCAGAGATAGCGGTTCTCATACTTCACNGAAACGCCCCCGTTGAAGGAGACCCAATCTGGAGCCTTTCCAACCACCATTCTCTGCGCAGCACCTGTGAGTTCCGCCACCAAACGTGGCCCGCAGAGATAGCGGTTCTCATACTTCACTCCTTGTTCCCACACCAGTACTTGCTCCTCGTAGGATTGGAACGTAGTGGCGTTGCCGTCCCACGAAGGGACGCCTTCCTTTGAGCGATTGCCCAACCCGCTTGTCATCCTAGCCCGGGTAGAACAGGGCCAGGTTCAACTAAGTAAGGTCCCCGGATCACAAAGAAGTTTGGAGCTCCAAACACAGGCTCCGCGCTACCATGCAAGCGGGAAAGTCTTGGTGGCCCTCGTTCTCAAGCACTGGCACCAAAGTCGGACTTCCTGTTTTGCAGCGCCTCGTACCCACGGCGTAAGCGGAGGGTTCCCCTATGCACTGCTCTACAGCAACTCCTGGATGGTAACACAGCTGCAGGTATCAATCACTTGCGACCTGCAGTTACAAGTGCTTCAGAATGAATGCACTTGCAGACCCTAAACCCTAAACCCCAAATCTGCGTCTCAAGTCTCAGGTCTTAGTACACGGGGGTACAGCTCAGCTCTGCGCAGTCAATGTGCTTCGGCAACCGGTGCATCACATCCGGAGCCTCAGATGGGTGGTGTGAGAACCTCGGGTTTAGGGGTTTAGGGTTTTTAGGGGTTTAGGGCTTTAGGGGTTTGGGGTTCGAATATAGTTTCTTGAAATTCGGGACCCCTTATATCATAAGTAAATGATGATCTGACTCGTCAGGATCCTATCTTGGGGTCCCCTGTTTTTTTGAGAATGCTGCATTACGGGGCCCACCTAATATCTCGACCTTCAGCGCAAGGATCTTGTTAAGATTTAAGAAAGTGCACATCGTGCACCCGCTGCATCGAACGGGCATACTTGGGTCAGTAATGTTACAAGCCCGGTATCACTGAAAGTGCTGTGTTGGGTATCACACCATTACACTAACCTCGTTGATCCTGAACGCTACGTACGGGATCTTATGAACTGTGCAGTCTCTGTCTCTGCCTGTCTCTATCGGTCTATCGATCTATCTATTATCCACCTATCTATCTATCTGATATGAGTATGCGTGGCATCATCCAAATCCTAAGCCGCCTAAATACGTACATGATGCTTCGAGTTTTCAGTGTGAAGGATGAAAACGCCCAAGATGCTATAGGGTAAAATACCGGGCTTTTAAGTAACCAGGGAGAAAAAAGTATAAACTTTTATTTCATAAGGGTTCCTTTAAGAAAAAAGTATTAAAGTATGGTACTCCAAAGCCCGGAATACTGAAGGTCCGCACCATCGAATGCTGAAGCCGTGATCCCCAAAGGCCCGAAGGGGACCCCAAACTCCCCCCATAATCCCAACCCCTAAATAGGGTTCCAAAAAAAGGACCCAAACATAAACTTGTGGGTGGGATATCCCTGAGTCATTGCTTTGTTCATAAAGGGGCTTATGGGATGTCACAACCTTCTGGTTTTTGTTTAAGTACCTTTTTGGGTCCCTGCTAACCCCCTTCAACTCTAAGCCCCTTATCCCGAAACTCTTCTCCTCCAAGTCACCTCGCTGGCTCCCTTCCTCGGCTTTAGGGCTCAGAAGGCTGTGAGGAGCTGAGAGTTCGTGAGCGTTCCTTAAACAATCTGGGAGTTTCCAAAATTATGGGGTCCTTATAGTAAGGATCCTATTATTTAGGGTACTATATTAGTATATTAGGGTCCCCTATTTTCGGAAACTCCCATATCTTTAAGGGCTTAGGGAGGGTTAGGGTTCGGGCGTTTCGGGCTTCGGGCTACGAAGGTGTCCAAGCGTCACTCCGTTGCAAAAACAGTGGCAACCCTTTTGGTATCCTCGGAGGTGGTGGTGGTAGCTTCTCTAGTGACTCTAGTGGGTTTAGGATTCAGGTTCTATTGGGTGGCCTCTCTAGTTGGTGAGGTAGTTGGGGAAGGTCTGGGTGTACTCGGCGTAGGTCTTGCTTCAGGGATACAGTGCGTTTCCCCCTGGCTTCGAGCATAAGACTCGCGATTTCCGAAGGAGGGGGTTTACATGGTTCGCGCAAAAGGTCGCTCGCCCGTTTCGGGGAGCTTGCAGCAGAATCATCCGCATCGCTGTCGCCACCCCAGTCAAGGGCTTAAAGGGCCATGGGTTTTTCAGGAGGATTTCAAATCAGGGACCTTGTTATTAGGGGGGTTTAGGGAGTTCCAGCCGGGACGGTGGAGCTCTAGGTTTAGGGTTTAATGAGGTTTAGGGTGTAGGGCTTAGGGTTTGGAGGTCTGAGCTTCACGGCCTGCGTAGCTTTGGAGGCTTTCGTTTACCAAAACTCCTAACCACACCTGAAACCCCTGTAGGCCTAGAGCCCGAAGCGCATTCCCCAAATCCCCACACCCCAAACACTGAATCCCCAGCCCCCGCGACCCCGAAACCCCCTTTAAACGACGAAAATGAGTGTACCTCCATCGATTCCTACAAAACTTCCGGCAACCCTGTGGAACAGTGTAAACTTCATAAACCCCTAGTAGCGTCCCACACGAAGACTCTGCAAAGCCCAAGCACGAACCCATGACGAGCCCCAGCAAACTATGTAGCGCCATAAAGACAGCACCACAGCACACACACACACGCACACAAATGATTGCAAATGCAACTTAGTCGAAGTGTGCATATCTATATGCAAACGTTCATACATCGTGTGTGTAATTATATACATATAGGTATGTGTATGTATGTATGTATGTATGCACGCACATACCCTCACAACAAAAAAACATTCACCCTATCAAACTGAGCACTTTAAAATACTTTAAGACAAGTTTAAGCACAGGAAAACTTTCTTCAGTAAAGGCTCGCAGCGAAGCTCACGGCCACGGGGCTCCGAGCACCTCGGAGAGTTTGTTTTTAATGGGTGGTGTTGGGGTCTTAGAAAAAGGTCTAGGATCTGTTTAGATCGTTTGGGTTTGGGGCTTATAGTAAGTACTTTATCTAGGGCTTTGAGATTTGAGGGTCTGGGGAGGCTAGGAAGTTGGGGCCTAGGACTTGAAGAATTTGGGCTTGGATCGTCAACTTTGACTTCCAGGTTTGTGGGGTTTGGGACTTTGGGAGCCCTAAGGTAGGGTTTTTTTTAAGCCTAAGGTAGGTTTTTTTTTAAGCCTAAGGTAGGGCTTAGGGTTTAGGGTTTAGTAGGGGCCTCAATAATTAGAATAGGGTTTTGGGTGGTATTATGCTCTAGTTATAATAAGGAACCTCCCAAAATAGTATAGGAAATTATTCAGGCCCCTGTAGTAAGCCCGGTTCATGGTTTGGAGGCTGGAGATCTGGCCCCTGTCAGTAATATAGTGGCCTTAATGATTAGAACAGGGTTTTGGGGCCATTATACGATACTTACAATAAGGAACCCCCAGAATAGTATTGGTAATTATCTAGGCCCCTACAGTATCACCGACTTCCACTTGTCGAGCTCCTGGGAGTCACTTGAGTACGGTGATTGTTGCTATGCAGGCTACACAAGTGCATATATAGCTGTAGCCCAAAATTTGAATTGTTAATGTAGGGACAAGATTCTGCTAGCCACTTGGATCTCGGACGCATCTCGTCAGCATTGGCTGCTGCAGGAAGCCGGATGCTGCTTCTTAGTCTTCGGATAAGAGTGCTCTCTAGCACTGCTAGAACCTCGCTGTTCCTGAGCACGCGCTCTTCCACCCATGGCTTTTGCGTAGGGCGGATCATTGCACGTCTAGCTGCTTCTGCTGTTGTTCTGCTGTTGCTGGGCTGCAGCCCGAAGCTCATGGGGAGACACACACTTCATCCGTCTGGTTCTGAGTAGGAAGTGGGTTATTGGGACTACTATAAAGGAACTATCATAGGGATCCCTTCCCCCATTCCCTACTAAGCACCAGACAGTCATGGTGAATGCAGTTCGAGGATCCTTACCTGCAGATGTCACGTCGAGTAGCAGCTCCTGCGGGAAGAGGCCCGACTCATCCTCCATGAAGTAGTAATTCAGCAACATGTCTACTGATGCTCGGCACATTGGAACGCCCGGAATGGCCTAAATCCTGAGACTGAAGTCCCTAAACCCAAAACCCTAGACTCCAAACCTGCAGCCTGGGAAGTTGGAACTGTGCTGACAGGGTTATGAGACATGGCAACAAATTCGGATAACCAACCATCCCGACATAGCTCATAGGTACATATAACTAATAAGCCGAATATAGGGGTTTTCGGGGGTATATTACAATAATATCCTTGATACCCTAAACCCTAATCCCTAAACCCCAAACCCCTAAGCCCTAAAACCCTAAACCCTAAACCCCTAAGCCCTAAACCACAACAATATTCCTTGATACACTCATGACCATGCGAGTCTCTGGGTACAGGAATTCAAAGGCCTGCGGGGGTACTTGGCCTTGTAGAGGGTTTAGGGTGTATTATAGGGGCCTTGATATTTAGAATAGGTTTTGGGGTATAGTATACTAGAAGGAACCCTCATGAAGGAATGATATTGGTAATTATTGAGGCTTCTACATTACTTGAGACCTGGCCATCTTGCACCTTTAAATCATCCACTCACATATATTTACTCGAAGCCCGTCGTGCATGCAAATCCTAGGGCAACGCCCTAAGCCCAAACGGTTTAGGGTTTAGGGTTTAAGGTTTAGGGTTTTAAACCCTGAACCCCGATAGGCCAATCGTGTCTTTCATAGCTTGGGGCCATGACCCGGGAACTGACGGCCGTGGAAGAACTTCGCCACCCGCGAAACGTGGGAGACCTGGCCGACGACGGGCTTTGTCTGCCTTTTGCTCTGTTTCCGTTTCGGCCCTTGGGCGCAGCTCTAAACCCTAAATCTTTTCAAACCCTAAGGGTCCGAGTACCTAATAATCATATACTCTCCTAAATATTGAGCTACATAACTACTATCCTAAACCCAAGTACCTAATTATTGGGTCCTTTGGACCCTTAGGGAAAGGGCTAGGGAGAAGGCTGCAGGGACAAAGAAGGTTCTGGAGGTAGACATGCCGGTCTACGAAAGCCTTTTGATTGACATCACGGGGCGCATGTTTAGGGGCTCGACACTTGCGGTTTATATTTAAAGGCCCTTGTTTTATGAAGCTCCAGTGTTGAGGTCTCGCCAACTCGCCAAATCATCTTCGAGCCCAGGAAGGCCCCACTGAGCTCCATTCCACGCCGCGCCTTCTTCTTTTGGGGAGGGATTGTCCGAATGCTCACAAAGTATGGGAATTCGGGCAGGGCTGAGGAAACTTGTGATGAAGCAGCTTGCACTCGCATTTCGGGCATCCACATTACAAGATCCCAGGCCCGAAACTCCTAAACTTTCTGCACACATCTAGGGATGAAACCATGGGCCCCTAGTATGGGCCCTTAACCCTGGGATCCTTATATACCTAACATATACCCTATATGTACCCTTTAGGGTCCTTTGAAAGGGCTAAGGGCCCATACTAGGGGCCCATACTTCTAACCCTACAACACAGGTGGGAACTCTATGCTGTTATGATGAAGTTGGTACGGAGCAAGGTCTGCGCGATATAATGACTTATGAACTGAAATGTGATCGGCATTGACCAAACTTTTTGAGCACGAATAATTACATATACATATATACATATGACTATCAAGGAAAGAGGTAGCTACCTCTCTCGGCTCCTGTACTACGTACTAAGTGTAACTGCTGCCAGAGTGCCGACTTCACGGAGATCAGCGCAGATCCGGTTCGGTGGCCGACACCCGGCTTCACACGAAACCTGTTATGCGGTTTAGGATTTAGGGTTAGGGTTTAGGGTATGGTCTCTTAGGGGCTAGGCAGTCCGGGTTTAAGGTGGTGCGAAGTTTATGGTTTATAGGTGCTTTGAGGCTACAGTACGAGGCTAGTGTTGAATGCGCAGGGTCTTGGTTTTGTCTGGCATCAGGGATTAACGTAAGGGTATCCAGGTGCAGATGTTTGGAATCGTGGGGAAGTTGTGTGCGGAACCCTCGACCCTAAACCCTCCCTGGTGTAGGAGTGTGAACCGTGGAATGAGGTGCGATGGCATTGGACCCTGAATTCCGCTGACTCGAAACAGCTACTAAGCCTTAAGCGACTCAAAGAACCCACAATACCTGAACTTGAAGCTATCTGTCTGGTGCTTAGTAGGGAATGGGGGAATGGATCCCTATGATCGTCCCTTCAGGTCCCCTTTAATCGTCCCAATAACCCGTTCCCCCATTCCCTACAAAGCACCAGACAGTTATGGCTGCAGAGTGCTGTACAGACCTTTGTAGAAGCTTACATGCCACGGTTGAAAAGTGTTTCCCGTTTTCCCAACCCGTGGCATGTCTTCAACCCTTTAGGTTTCGATTCCGTCCCCCACAGTTAGTAGTCAGAACACTAGCCATATGAACAACAACACTCATCATGACAGCCCTAGCATAACCACAATGCGGGTCGTGATAGTACTTTATACCAATTGCCAGCCTCGCACACCAGACCAACAACCCGAATTTAGCCCAGCATGAGCACACCCTAAGACTGAGACGCAATGCAACCCTCAAAAATAGAGCATATCGCAGCGACATCAGACATGTCGTCGAAACAGAACTAAGGCGAATACACGCAGAGTGCAGTGTATCTAGTAGTGCAAAGCAGGAACGAAAGCAATTGTATCGCTGTTGCTGGCTATGATAATGATGACAAGGCTACAATTACAAACAGCGGTGACAACAGCGCGAAAGGTAATCGTCAAAGCCATAATTATCATAGTTTGATACTGACCGACGCAACAATGAACAGCAACACAATAATGGGACATACACTGGTAGCAAGGTTACCACCATGTGGGAATTGCCAAGACTTGGTGCCCAACAAAGACGCTGGATAGGATCCTTATTCTCATGTCAAAGCCCTCCCCAAACCATGGAAGTCAACTATCACAAACCCTGTCAGCACGTCAACACCCAAGCCCAAACCCCCAAACCCTAGACCCTCAACCCTATTCAGCCAAAATGCTGCTCGATACACTCCAAAAGCCCACTGCGATCCAGGAAGGACCGCAGGGTGTCCTCGTCGCACCTCGGCGGTTGAGGGCTTCCTGGCGGGTTTCAGGAGTTTCATGAATGTTTTGAGGGGGATGAGGAGATTACGTTCGGACCTGGGCAGTTTAAAACTCAAATGTCGAGGCTTTGGTTTCAGATCCCTTGGAACCCCTTAGGGGTTCCTTTAATTTAAGGATACTATAATTAAGGCCTCTTTAAGGGTCGAAGAGTCCCTCTATGGTCCGGGTGGGGACTGTCCATGCAGGGTGGGGTTTTCAGGACTGGGGACTCTGGGGTACAAGCTGCTGGACCTTGTATTCTTGCCCTGCTCGGCGAGAACTTTATCGACAGGCGACTTGTATGGCAGGCTGAACTGTGTCCAGACTCTGACAGGCCAGACCACATCCTCCGGAATCTTGTAGTGCCAGTCTGTGTCTTCCGACTGACGGAGACGGTTTAGGGTTTAGGGTTTAGGGTTTAGGGTTTAGGGTTTTGAACAATCCTCCGGGAAAGAGCCCGAGGTTGTTCCGCTCCAAGAACTCCGCCCACGGCCACTGCTTGCGATGCACACGGCCCACGCCCAGGGTTCCTAGAGCGAACGAGGACGAAGAGGCACTCGCACTCGGCCTGCAAGAAACGAATATTAACAGTGGACTGTCAGAGAGTGCTTGAGAGTTTCGGGGGGGGGGGGGGGGNGGGGGGGGGGGGGGAGGGATGGCTGTCGCTTTGTTGAAGACTAAGGACGATGCTCTCAGTGTGATCATACTATGACTTATAATTATAAATTATAACCCCTACTTGCCAAGTCCCATGACCCTTTTATCGAGTATTTCGCGAAGCCCTGCTTGGCTTAATGCGCAAAGGTACGTTCGTGGGAAGGCGAGGCTAGCGCTAGGGCTCTTTCTGCAGGAGGTCAGGGCGCAGAGTTGATGGAGGGTTGTAGCTAAGGGATTTAATTAGCGATGTCTGATGCATAGCCGCCGGGTTGAAGCATAATGCTCAGGCTCTGTCAGGCCATCCCAGGGCTGTAGCCGCGGTGAGGGTCGAGAAGATGGGAACGATTCAAGCCCATCACAGCAATCTGCGGTTCATTGGCTCTGTTGTTCTTCCTTTTGCCTTTCTGCTCGACTGTGAGCGTGGCACCCAGCTTGCGGAGAGTACGCTGCGAGAACCCTCTATGCTTGGAGCCTCCTTTCCCCGGAAGCTCAGCTACCTGCATAGCAGTGTCAATGGGTCTGCAAAAACCCAAAAGCCGAAACCCTTGAGCCCCTACACTTACGAACCCCATAAACCCAAAACCCTAAACCCGAAAACCCCATAATCCCTAAGCCCTTGGACCCTAACCCAAAACCCTAAACCCGAAAAGCCCATAATCCCTAAGCCCTTGGACCCTCAACCCGTGACTGAGGGACCAGCAGCCTCCAAGTCAAGTTACGAAGCCGCAAAGTTGTACGCCATTCCTACACAGCCCAGCGACTGCGACATCCGATGATCATGGGTCCCCTATGTCCCATTTTCTAAGTTAGTCTGGGCACTTTTGGCCCAACATTGCAAATAATGCCTTTAACGACCCTTGGGCTTATGGTGCTGCAAGAAGGCAAGATGATTCCGAACCCTAACCCCTTAACCCCCTAACCCAAACCCTCCAAACCCTGAACTCTAAAACAGTACGGGGCCCATTACCAAGGATGCAACACAAACAAAGCAAGCAGTAACCCCTGAGTGGGCGGAGATCGGCACTCCAAGGAAGTTTTGCGGATTAACAGGGTTTAGGATCTAGCGTGAGGAGTTTAGGATTGGGGTTTAAGGGTTAGGGTTTAGGATTTAGATTTAGGGTTCAGGCGTTAGGGTTTGGGTTCTAGAGTTTAGGAGTCAGAGGCTTTAATTAGTCTCTACAGGCTCTAGGTTCTGGGCTTTAGAGTTTACAGTTTACAGGCTGGAGAGGTTTTCTTGGAAGCAGGATATTGGGTGCACTGGCCTAAGCCGGCGGGTCACACTTGCATCCGCACGCACGGTGCCACACCCGGATCTCTCCCATCAACTTGGACTTCGAAGCCGGTAACAACCCGAATAACCCCAAACCCCTAAAACCCAAACCCCAAAACATTGGCCTGCTTCATGTCCAGCTGCCTCCAGTTGAGCTCGTTTAGCTGCCTGAGGTTCACAGCATAGGGCAGGCCTACCTTTACCCACCAGAACTTACCTACTCCCCGTTGTGTGGGGTCCTTCTGATTCCAGAAATTTACAGGGTATACAATCCGAAGACCCGGCAAAACAACACGCTGCGGCAGCTTCACGCAGGGTTTAGGGCGTTGTAGATCTTCGGGCGTCGAGTTTGGTCACAGTCTGTGCAAACACCAAGCATCAAATTTACGGCATAATACATTTCAGGATTTCAGGCTTTGAAAGTCTGGAGGTGTTTTGCAAGCAAAATTATAGGGGGCTTCGGGGTTAAACCCACCGAAGGCGTGCACAACCTTACCATGTACAGGCTCACACTACTAACATGCAGGAGTTTGCTAGGGCAGTGTGACTTAATTGATGTCCGTGGAAATTGCCATGCCGGGGCCTCTTGAAGCCCTGAAAAGGTAATATCATAAGCTTGTAACTCTACATTATACCCTCTACAACCACAATGCGTTCCATGTTGGACACACGGGTTGACGATGCTTCAAACGCAGGAATAGAAACGAGATTGGGCTGCCTCAAACATCTACAACCCGAGGGCCTCTAGAATCCGAGGACCTCTAAAGCCAAACCTCAACCCCTTACTCCCCCAAAACCCCAAAGCCCTGCCCCCCGTGCCCCACAGACGACTGATACAACCGGAGCTGCAACGAACCAGAAAACACAATCCGAATCCGAATTGTAGCCTGAAGCCCTACGCCTACACCCCAAGCCCTGAACTGAATTCAGCCCTAAATCGTAAACCCTAGACCCTGAAAGCTCCAAATCACCTAAACTCTATTTCTCTGACGGACGACGTACCTATAGGCCCCAAAGTAGTTCCTTTTTGGGATTACCTTATAGAATTCTAAATATGAACCCCAAAAAGGAACTACTTTGGGGCCTATGGGTAATTATCAACTATCAATTCATCTGAGGTAGCCACAAGAGGTTGGCGTAGCGCGGCCCGCATGGTGAGCCTGCAGGGCCTGCACCGCCGCAACAAGGGCCCCGAACGGTGCCATACACCAAATGCAGGCCCTTTTTAAGGATTACTCACCCGGGGAGGTTTCGAGGATTCAACGGCTGAGGTGTGAAGTTTAAGTTGGTTCTGGGAAGTGTTTTCGTGTTAGGCTTGGCTTCAGGCGTCAACTCAGGAGTTAGGCTTCAGGCTTGCGACAAGAGGCTTCAAGGATTCCCGTGTCGAAGTTTCGTAACCCTTAATTGGGTGGTTGTCAAAACCCAAAAAGGAGACCATAATTTTGACAACCACCCAATTGAGTTTGGCGGCGCGTACTCTGTCAGACTCGCCACTTCTGGTTATACTACCTTGTCTGTATGGAGCACATCGCAAAGCTGACAATATGGGGGTTTCCGAAAATGGGGGACCCCAATATAGTACCCTAAATAGTAGGACCCTTATCATAAGGAACCAAAATGAGGTTCCCCCCCATTTTCGGCGGGAACCCTCAAATGCCTAAAGATGCCTCAACCGAGGTGGCTCCGTCGTCTGCCAGAGTATTTAGAAGGAAAGTGTGTGGCAACCTGTTCTCGGCTCTTGGCTGCTCGACATCCCCGAATGACTGTTTACCATAAGCTTACTAACATCTGAAGACACAACTAGGGTTTAGGCGTTAACTTAGGGCCGTAAGCCCTAAACCCCACTCCTGCAGCTCCAGAATCCCGACCTCAAACCCTCAAATTTGTACCATCACTCTCTCCCTCAAAAGTAGGGGCCCATATTATACTATAACTATAATAAGGAACCGCCCAAAATAGTACATGCGGCCTCTATGTTACATAGACTCGAGCCCCACACCCTTCTAGAAGCAGAAGCAGGCCTTCCTCCGACTCTGTGGTGCTGCCCACCTGGCCGTGGAGCGACAGCGTAATATGGGGAAACGAAAAGTTGTTGTAGGGTGTTTATGGGATTTTGACGGGTTCTGCGTTGTTTCATAATGGTTGCATGGGTTATTAGTAGGATCCCATGACGCTTTATGGGTTTTAAGATGATTAGGGGCCTCTCAGTGATGTAAAAAGGGCTTTGGAGGAATGCACTGTACTATAACTATAGTGACTATAGTGGAGTTACAAGCACAAAGGGGTTGCACCAGTGCAGATTTCAGTGCATCAGGGACTTAGAGCTTACAGTCGTTCGGTTTAGGGCTAAGGGTTTTAATGGAACCCGGCCTCCACCAGGGCAGGTAGGGAATCCACGCAGGTTCTTGGAGTTCCAGCATCGCCTGGCAGAAGTCAGGGCTTTGGGGGTTAGGGCTTAGTGTCCAGGGGTCGTAAACAATCAGAGTAAAGAGCTTTCGAGGGTATGTGAAAAAAAGGCTTCTGTTTCTGGAGCATCATGTAGGTCGTGTAGGGCGTCTAAAGCCTTTTGGGTTTGGATAGAGTTCAATAACTAGTATTGTATGGATCATTGTAGGGTCCTCTCTGCGATTCGAGAGGGCTCCCTAGTCATGAAGTTCGATCGTCTAATGCTCTGGCCTTACTTGTTGCTGGGTTTGTAGCATAACGAGAAACATTGGGGATCATATATGAGTTGCGGTAACTCCGAACAGAAACCTTTTGCCGACGCACACCAGCATCCACCAGAGAAGTTGTAGACATTGTAGACACTAACGACTGTCACAAATATCGGACGGCTGGTTGAGAGCCACGGGGGAGCCCTGAAGAAGTAGAACAATGAAAGCCAAACGCAAGCTTAAACCCTAAACCCTAAACCCCAAGACCCTGACCCCAACCCTGGAGCCCTATCAACATTAAAATCCAGAACCCTGATACCCTACAGCCCTGTAAGCCCCAAAACCTTGAACCCTAACACCTTAAAGCCCCATGGAACCTAAACCCTGAAGCCTAAACCGTAGCTAAACCCCAAATCCTAGACCCTCAATGCGCCTGCGCCTCCGATGCACTCAGAAAGTTCAGCTCCGAGCGTCTGCCAGAAGCAGCACTAGCCATGGGGTGTAGGGATTCGGTGCAGCCTTGGTGTTCAGAAAGCATCCTTACAAAGAGTTCCTTATGCTACACTACACCTTGCCTTCTGTGGCTACAGCAAGGACCATGCGGGTCAGTGGTTCAAGTTGAAAATATACAAGGATACCAGGCCATAGTTAGGCCTAGGGTTTAGGCTTATGGTTTTCTTTCATTTACGGCTGCCAGACATTGACCGTGCGAGTGACACGCACCGCCCCTGGTAACGCTTCTTGGAGTCTTTGCTCCGCGGAGCACTATGGAGTGGATGCAAAGATGACGGTTTCCGGATGCCGAGCCATCGAGCTTATGATGCGGCCCTGCGCAAACAGCAGCACACACAGGGACTTTCGAGGATATCCGATAGACTCCGTTTCACCCCGACGGGGAAGAGCGACCAGGCTTGTTCGAGCGTGTACCGCATGTCGCCCAGCCATCAAAGACTTAAAGATGCCGGGCACACCACGTCGGTTGTGTGCCATGACTGGGCCAAGAACAATCCAGGAGCAAAGGGTCCATCACCGGCCGGATTGCTGGCATGCCGCAACGAGGGCCCTCGCTGGTCGAAATGAGCTCATGCTCAACCGGCGAAAGTTGTCGGCCCTCTTTCGAGACGAGCCGCAGGTGGTCGAAACCCCCGCGGCTGTCTTGAGGTGTACCTGGCTTCTGAGCCGGAGGCCCCTTCAGAAGCTGCTTCCGAGCACTGAGTGCCCCTTCAGGGCCTACGGGGTTTAAAGGCTCTGGGGTTTGGTAGTGCGGGATCATGCGGCTTGCTTGATAACACATCCGAAGCTCTCCAAGTAGGGCTTATACTCGGGTATTGGCTTCGGGCCTAGGGCCTAGTTACGGCTTCAGTCGGGTTTTCGTGCTTGTAGGGCGTCATGACGGTGCAGGATCTAAGCCGCAATCTTAATCCAAGTCCTCTCAAGGTTCGCAAAACCCTCAAGACTGCAAATGCACGTCGCAGCGACCCCAGATTCCCCCAAATGTAGACTGCTCCTCAAGATACAGCAGGCTCCCCCAATTGAGAATCCTTAATTCAGGCGATTTCTTGGATCAACAAGAAGCTCCTGGTCTATCATTGCGTCCCTGATTCCTGTCTCAAAAACTGGCTATCACCCTTCTCCCCCCAACAGGGTGCAGAGCTCGGGCTACCTCAAGGCCGATGCTGCATGACAAATAGGACCACCCGCAAACCACACGTCCTTGCACACATTTTCCTGCGCTGGTGGGTGCAGCGGCATTCAAGAATTTTAGACTCATAAAAGGCGGTACCCGATCAAAACTCGGTCGAAGTCTCCTAAATCTGTATGACCACAGAAAACTCTCTAAAGTGCCGTGAAAAAGGACCCACCGCCTGAATGAAACCTCTACGAAAGCACAGAAAACTCGGTCAAGCTCTTTCAAAGACAACCCTAAACCTAAAACATAAACCCCAAGGACCACACTAAACCCTAAACCCCGAACTCTAAACCCTGAACCCTTTTAGAGTTTAGTGTTGAAGCAACCGTGGCCTCCTTGGCCACAGCGCTCCACGCGCTGTGCCCGAAGGAGTCGGCGAGCTCGAGCTCGGCGTCCATGCTTGGGGGCCTTTTCGGCAGCTTTTGTTTTTTCAAGTCGTTTAAGGGTTAGGGTTCCTAAACCCTAAACCCAAGGAGCCTGATTCAGAAACCCTGGGTTTTTGTTAGGGTTCTTTAAAGTCTTTAATGGATCCTACTAGACTATACTATACTATGTGTGTTATTTTCTGTATATATATATATATATAAATACATATATTAGGGTTATAGAGCCCAAGTCTCTTAATATTAATCAGGTTCCTACATTAAGGGGTTTCAGGGTCCAAGGTTTGGGGATTAGGACTTACGTATTGTATTAAGGCTTATGCCCTAAAGGGTTCTTTGTGAGGGGTTTCAGGGTTTGAGCTTTGGGGCGTAATGTTCCGGGTTGACTCTTTAATCTTTTTTCAGTCTTTCCAAGGGTTAAGCTTGAAATCTTCAGGGCTGCTGAAATAAATTCTCGTCAAAGGGGCTTCGATTCAAACACGATAGCAGAGACCTAATGCCTTCAAACATATCCAACATCCGGAGGAGCTCACAAACCTGCAACAACATAAACCCTAAAGTCCATAATTTACCATAATACTCAACCTCTGAACCCTAAACCCTGCACCTGGCTGAACGCCTTTGACTACTGCTGCTCCAGACAACTGGCTGAGCCGATTCAAGCGACAGGCCGGTTGAGGGATTTAGTGGGCTTTCTTCCGATTGCTGTTCGGATTTAGGCTTTATAGGGTTTAGGGCCCGGGTTCTGAGCATAATTACCCGTCGTATCCATAGCATGACTATCAGCAAACGAAATTAGCTTAGCACGACTACATCGTGAAATCCAGGAGGCACTGAATACCAAGGCCTCGCTGGTATTCTCAGCCCCGAAACCTCTAGCAGCTGAGCCCGGGGCCCCTTTGCTAATGCTCAGTATGTCATGGGACATGGCACATGGTAGCTGCTAGCCGTACAGTTTGCGAGCAAAGTACAGCAACAATAGCTTCTGCTCTGGTGCCGCAGAATGATGAGCACAGCACGTGCCAGTCTGGGTTCACTCGAAGCTGGCATAGCTGTAAGCTAGCATTGCTTATTCTCCCAATTGAGGTACGGCTTGCAAGTATGACATCTTATTATAACCCTACTTACTAAGTCCCCTGATCCCCCAAGCATTACTTAGGGCTTGAGCCGTACATGCGTATGTACACTTATCTAACCACTTATTTCGAGAAACCACACGACGAAGTGCAACTTCGACTTTTTTGCCGTCTCGAAGGCAGACCAAGCCAGAAACCACGGCCAGCATATACTTATATTATATGGGCAGATACGTACTCTAAGCCCTAAGCCCTAAACTAAAAAACAAACACAGCCAGGTAAAAAGCAGAACACGGTGGTACCTTCCCAAGCTCGAGCCCATCGCTACTATAGGGGCCTGGATAGTCAGAATGGGGTCTTGGGATGCATTACGGCATGTTTTGATTGGGTATACGGGGGTACTATTCACAGTTATTCCGACCTCTATATGGGTAGTTGTCAAAATTATGGTCCCTTTTTGGGTACCTAAATAGTAGGTGCCGTATTATATTAAGGACCTAAAAAGGGACCCTAATTTTGACAACCACCCATATTGCTTTGCTATCTCGAAGCAACCCGTTGCTTTTGTTCTCTCTGCACTGTCTCTGCGTGCGAGGACGCACACGCAGGTGTCATAACATAAAGGCCACACTGTCGTGGCAGAATCTTGCAGTGTCTTGCCAGTCACAGAAACGAGGAGGAAAGGTCCACATAGTAGGTGAGCAGCATTCAGGCTGTATTGCAACTGTTGAGATCAGTACCAACATGAGAGTTTCATTTGTATCGCTTCAGCCAATCCCCTGACTTGAGCTCTTACTTCCAGCTACTGTAGCCCATGCATCGAAATTTAGGGTTTCGAAGGGGTGCTGATCATGTTCTTCAAATCAGCTCAGCAGTGGCGCAGCTCGCCGAAGTCCTGTCCGAAATATCATGTAAAGTTACAGCTAGTTACAGGGGAATGCGGGGGCCTGAATACTTGCAGATACATGTGTATCTACGTGCGTATATACATACCTGCATACATATGCATGTATGTATGTATGTATGTATGTGTATATATATATATACATATGATAAGTATAGGTGCTATATCTATGTACGGTATCCATAGACCATCTCGCATGGCTCCCTGGCACATAATATGTATACCATGAGAGCCCGAAGCCCTATAGTTCCGTAAATTACGGTCCCTTTTTTAAGTCCCCAAACTAGTGCGGCACCCTTATAAAACGCACCCTAAAGGGACCCCAATTTAATTAGGGTCCCTTTAGGGTGCCGCACTAGTTCATAATTTAGAACACTACCCATATCGAACATCTGCGAAAGCCTCTGAGCCTTTGTTCGTCGCAGGGTCTGCGGGTCACGATGTCGGATCTAGGTCTTCGGGCCCAGTCTACGGCGGAGTGAAACTGACCTCAACACCGACAACCCTGAACCCTAAACCCTAAACCCGACGACCCGAATAGAGCCACGCATCCCAACATCTCGAGCCAAGTGACTCCATGAACCCCCACTGCCTTCCACAACTAGGTTCCCCAGTAGCCCCCTAATAATAAGGGTACCCTTTTTCCTACTATTCGGTGTTAATAAGGGAACCCAAAAAGAAAAAGGGTAAAGGGGTACTACTGGGGCACCTAGACAATTTGGGGTCAAGGCACAAGGGGTTGCGGGGGTTTCCTAGACAACAAAATCCTGCATGAACGGCCGGTTCAATTCGAAGGTCCTGGTCAACAGCTAGGGCGACCCCTCTGAGCGTGCGGGAGGCGGTGCTGGTGACTGCCTTCCGATTCCGCATTGAGAGGGCTTCGAGTTTAGAGATTTAGGGTTTGGGGGGTTGCAGGCTTCAAATAAAAGTGGAAATCGAACATTCATACTAATACTATTTCAGGCCGGCAGAATAACCTTAAAACCTAACTCCAGCTGATTGTCCCGCAGCTACCGGGCAGCCCGATTTAACATAATCATTATGTGGTACGTAAGCCCTTGCAATCTCTATGTAGAGCCCATCCCTAAATCCTTCAAGCTTTGAAGTAGCAAAGCTTTCCATGCGGTTGGGCCCAAGGAAATTGTTCCGCAAACTGAGCCCCAAACCCCTGGAGCAGGCCGGAGGTTTAGGTTGTCGTCGCGCTTGAGTCCAAGGTCTTCGGGATAGTCTGAATTTCACTGCAGATCCGCTTGAACCCTCTACGCTCTACCCGACATCCTTGAGGTTGGGTTTTAGGGGTTTAGGGCATAGGGCCATAGGGCCGAACATACTCTACCCAAGGTCAGTCTTACGGCCTCTTGCCGTCGAAGATGTTGCTTCTGCAAACGGGGCACTGGGCCACCTGCCCATGCAACAGCTTTCGGATCCCTAGGGATTGAGAGTTAGGGTTCGATGGTTTACCTAAAGATGCTTGAAGCATCATGGGAGTTAATATCTTCGGGCCAGAAGTTACGTAAATAAGTGTAAGGCAAATGTACTTAGAACCACTTATAATCACAATCCTACTGGCAAGTACTACGTCCCCCGATCCTCCAAGTAGGGGTTCAAGGACTGAAGGTTCGACTTGGCTACTCTCCTGTAGGTCGTGGCCTTCTTCATTCTGCCATGACTCATGAGTATCGTCCTCTCCTGCTTTTTTGGAATGTAGGTTTGTGGTGTCTGGTCTCGGGATCATATCTACCGGATCCGCAAGGTTTGCGCGACGAGGGCTTCAGACAATGCCAGGAAATCCCTCCAAGGTACCCCGTCCAAGCACTAACCCCCCGACACCGAAGCCTCGACTGTGGACCCGAAGTGACGCTGAAGCCCTGAACCCTTCGACCCTACTAATAGACTATACGGCCTTAATAGTTAGAATGGGGTTTGGGGGTATAATCATAAGAAGGAACCTCACAATAGTATTGGTAATTTTCTAGGCCCCTATATTAGTCAGTTCCTTCAACCTTGAAGCGAGCAGCTTCAGCCCCTAGGCCCTCATTTCCCCAACTGAGCGTTGCCTTTGGCAGCCACTGGGAGATGCATTCCTCTTTGAAGGAGTCAGACTTGGGGGTGGTGTAGGAATCGGCGCCCTCTTGGTTTTTATATTGCCTTGAGTTCAGGCTTGGAGGTTGAAGGCTGTTTTGTGTGCTTTGGAGTTGGGATAGATCACTGTAATTTCCGATATAGACCTGCTATTGTGACATGCCTGCTCAGTACATGGCACAGGGGAAGAAGGCACAAAACGAAAGGCGTCGAGCCAGCCAGCCAGCCACACCATCACACTACTTTGTCTTTACGTCGTAACATCGACTTCCAGACAGGAGCCGAGGCCGACTTCTCAGGGCCTTGCAAGTTGCAAGGAGGCCTTGATCGCAATTTTGCGATGCATAAGTACTTTCAATAGTAAGAGCAGTGTTGGCAAAAGACAGACCCAGTCATGTACATCACCACATACTCAAAACAGCATTGGCAAGACATGCGCAGTCATGGACAGCATTACACAGTCATGTAATGTTGCCATGGTTTTCTTCGCGAACGGTCAGGAATAAGCACGAGCCGGAATACCACTGACGTATTGACTATTGACGCTGCAACTACCAGTCTTTCTCGTAGACCTCTTGTACATGTCAAGCCTTTGGTCCAAGTGTCCGGAAGGTTTGAGATTAAACAGTTCCTGTTGAAAGCATCGGTAGGCTGATAAGCAGGGATCTAGCAAGAAAAGAGTTGTGTGTGTGGTATCTGCTTACGTCCTCGTGGTTGGGGCTCCAAAAGCTGTTTTCTCTTCTTCCCTAATTACTGCCACCAACCTCTGAACCCCCAGCCTAGATCCTAAACCCGACGCCCTGTATACCCTTAAACCCTATACACCCTACACTCCGATGCCATAAGCACTCTATACAAGCCGAAACCCCTAAGAACTCCTGGTGGAAGGCATGGCCGCAACGGAGCTTACACCTCGGAGGCGGAGTGCTTCTGGATAGCAGAAGCCGGAACGACAGTCAGAGTCATCTTCTAGGGTTTTAGGGTTCGGATTGAGGATTTAGTAGGGTTTACAGGTCGTTGGTCTTCGGATTTTGGTGCTTACGGACTTGGGGCTTTAAGACTTCGGGATTTGGGTTTAGGCGCTTCGTGCCTGAAGGGTTTAAGGTCTTTGGTTTAGGGCTTTTGACAGTGCTGACCACAAGCCAAACTCAGTGCTATGCTGCTGCGTTCACGGTGCTGCTTGGAGTCAGGTTGATCACCTTTGTGACATTCCTTTCCATCCTAGCAGCACTAGTCACTAGCAAAGAAGCAA
This sequence comes from Symbiodinium sp. clade A Y106, assembly GCA_003297005.1. Lineage (NCBI taxonomy): Eukaryota > Dinophyceae > Suessiales > Symbiodiniaceae > Symbiodinium > Symbiodinium sp. clade A. Next base: position 125,559 of record BGNK01000608.1, read on the forward strand.
GCAGAATAAGCCAAGACACCAGAACGAAGATCCGACAGAGTCGACATCATACTCCTCGTATCTTCACAGATAAAACAGGAAACACCGAAGAGCACGTGGAACTCCCGGCCTTCGGGCAGGCACATGACAAGTGGTGTTCCTTGCAACACACAGCCCCAACATCAATAGTCACATTATGAACCATGCGCGTGTTCAGCCACACATAGAAACCAACATCAGTATCACTCACTATGTATACTGATTGCAAAAAATTGATAGTAATGATTTGTAATGATGCCGGAGTCTGTCGGGACTCTCAGATGTATAGGACTTATTTTGATCATTCTGGACTGGCCTCAACTTATAACCGAGAGCCCAGAGCCATACTGTACCCAAATCCCCATTGGCCGTGCGAGAGCATCGTGAAGCCTCTGTTCAGGTGCCTCTCACACCAAACTGTGAGGTTAATGTAGGGGCCTTAATAATCAGAACAGGGTTTTCGGGCCGATTATGCTACAATTATAATAAGGAACCCCCAAATAGTATTGGTGATTATTTCAGCCCCTTTGGTAGGAGTTTTTCGGGAAGTGCACGCGTCATGCGAACTGGCCTCAACCCCCTTCCCGACCCCGAAACAAATCTCGAGGCCGAAACCACTTCGGCCTGCAGCATCCCGGCTTGAGGTCCTCGTTGGCACATGGGCGTCTCTTCGAGTGACGGGTGGAGTTGGATCCGCCGAGAAACAACAGGCTACAGCAGAAGCCAGAAAGTTGGAACATCTTTAGCCTCATGCCCCTAAAGTAAAGTATAGGGAATCCCAGCATGAATCATCCTAATTCTATATTCCAACTTTCTGGGGTTCACTGTAAGCTAAACGAAGCTAGGCCAGGCACCTCCTCCCGCACGCCGAGGCACACCACACACTCGGAGGCCTTCAGGATCAAAGAGTATCGTATCATGCTAGAGGCTCTCATAACTGGAATAGGGTTTGGGGGTATACCCAGAGATCAGAAATAAAGTGGCCCAAAAGAGGCTTCTAATTACATCAATTTGAGGGCTTAGGGTTTAGAGTAGATTAAAGCTCCCAGTCTGAGACGACGATTTAGGTACAGCCAGCAGACTTACAACCGGGCTCGGTCAACAGGCACCCTGAATATATGCTTGTAGCCCTTGCATCATGGCACTGCGTGCCAAGTCATCCGATCCTTGAAGTTCTGAAGTAGTAATGGTTAAACGCACACTCAAAACCCTGAAATGCTGGGTTAAGTCCTTAGAGTTTCTGGCTTCAAGCTGGGACTGTAGGGAGACGCAACTACAAATTATTCCGACCTCTATACTAGCCTGAAGTTCCAACCCTGCAGAATTCAGAATGGGAATCAAATCCTCTGCCGCCATGTTTGACTCAGAGCCGAACCGCCATCGTTGTTTTCAATATGCAGAATTTGGCCAAGAAATCCTGCATGAACCCGACATCCCAAACCCTGAACCCTAAACCTCTGCAACCCCTACCAAACTCTTACAGGAACCCTTGAAGGAACCCTTTGAAAGCTAAACCCTCAAGCCCCTCTGGTTTCCACATCCTCCTGCTCCCAAGCCGGACCGGCGTGCCGCCTCCGGCGCTTCTGCTGCTGGGACGGGTCGGATGGCAAGCAGCCAGGAGGACTTAGCAGAGCGCAGTTTTCGGGGTTTTGCAGGGTGTTATAAGATGGTTTCGAGGATTTTAGCTGGACCTATAAGATCCCATAAGCCATCAGCTTATAATTACAGCCTAGAAAGTGCTGCGTTCAAATTTATTTTGGGTTTTACTTCGGGATGACGACAAACAGCGATATCAATACTGTACGGCTCGGCTGAAGCACACAGGCATGTCTTGCAAGCTCCGTGCTGGTACAGAACCTGATTTTCAGCATAATGTACCATGACTTCCTGGAAGAGTATAATACGAACTTCGTATATTCTACATTATGATATAACATATAGTCTAGTGTAATGTAGTTTACCTTACTGTGCTATAATATAATATTGCGTAATCCGGCAAAGTTTGGCACCAGCGACACATATACGACAAGGTCATGGCGGCACATCATCAACGGTTGCAGTCTCAGGACAATCACCGCTGTCGTCGCCATTGTTGCCGCTAGTGACATCAGTGCCGATACGTAAGTTCGTGATGATGAATATGAGATGACGGTCATTGTGGACTGTCCGGCTGCCATCCATGATGATCACTTCTAGCTCTGCACATTTCACTCTCATCAGAAGCAATAGCAGCAGCTGACCTTGTAGCATTGCGCACACTGCGAGGAATGACGTCAAGGCCAGGCACACTGAACCCTAAACCCTAAACCCCTAAACCCTAAAAACTGTCTCTGAGCTCGTCGCCAACTGGCTGTTCGGAGGCAGGCTGACGCCAAACCCTGAGCGACAGCTTCGAACTTCAGTGTTTTGGCGTGGAAGTTCAAGGTGCCGCGTAATGTAGGAACCTGATTAAGAAACCTTGGGCCTTTATTAGGGTTCCTTATATGAATCCTACCATTTTGGGGTTATAGACCCAGGGTTTCTTAATCAGGTTCCTACATTAGAGCTTATACTATTCCAGTTGAGACCTGTAACCTGTGGGTTACATGCAGTCAGTATCAGAATTGAGAGCTAGGGCTGATCGCTCGGCGTTCCAGCCTTTTCTTGCGTTTTCTGAGGACAGGCGTTGATAAAGTCTTGGGCTTCCACTGGCTCCTTCCGCCTGCAAAAGTCTGATAGACGTGCTTCAAAAAATGTCAGGATTAGGTGTTATTTTTGTAGTGCTAAAAATAGGGTTTTAGGTCCCAAAACACTGCACTCATAATAAGAAAGGGACTCGAAAAGGGACCCGCATCTAGAAGAGAGGCCAACAGTTCTGAAGGTGTTGCCGTCCTTTGCTGGGCTCCCCCACAGCATTGAAGTGCCACGCCCAGAGGGCTGAAGAGAAGCCGTGCACGCAGGCTTTCCTTCAAAGGCAGACGAAGTTCAGCCCCGTTTCCCCAAGTGGCCAAGTAGCTCACAATCATACACTGTCCCGAATACTGGCCTGCGAAACTACTGTCCCAAACCCCAGATACCTTAATTATTCTGAGGTCGTTTTGCATCCTTTAGGTTGTCTTGGATCGAAAGGGATTCACCGGGATCAGGCTTCATATTCATTCACTAGGGCATGCATGCCCGTTGCGGCTTCATGGGGCCCAAGCACTCTTGATTTTGGGCTTGGATCTAAAGAGCCAAGCCTCGGAGCCTAGGACCTATACACGCTCGAGGCCTGGAGGTGCGGAGTTTACGGCCTTGGACTCGGTGTTGGATCGGGAAGGCGTAGCAAGCAATCGTATAGCAGCTATAGTATCACCCTAAGGGTACTCGGGTTTAGGATAGTAGTTATGTAGCTCAATATTTAGGAGAGTATATGATTATTAGGTACTTGGACCCTTAGGGTCATCTCAAAACCTCGGAAGGCATTATCCCCTAAAGCTCCCAAGCCCGAAACTCCCTGAAGCTCCGAAAGCCCTTCAGCTCCAGACTCCCTGAAACCCTGAAGCCCGAAATCCCCAACCCTAAGCCCCGAACCCTAAACCCCTGTAAACCCTATAAACCCTATAAACCCTATAAGCCCTATAAGCCCTATAAACCCTAAAAAACCCTATAAATCCTATAAACCCTGTAATCCCGATAACCCCTATAATCCCCCTAAGCCCGAAACCCCGAAGCACCCAAGAAAACGGCGAGAATGCCAGTCCCCCGAGGACCATCTCGGCCTGAGAGCCCCTCGGCCCACCAAAGGCGACCAGGATGAAAATCACTACCACCTCAGCGGCCGGGAAAGGGTGTAGGGTTGAGGGTTTAGGTGTGGGGTTCTGGGTTTAGGGTCTATAGGGTTTGGTGTTTCGGGTCTCTGAGGCCGGGAAGGGTTCACTATGGGGTTTGGGGTTTTGGGTTTAGGGTGTACCTCAGAGCCCGGGAAGGCTTAAGGGTTTCTATAAGGGGTTCCTGTATAAAGGGATCTATAGTTTAGGTTCAGGGCTAGGGTTCTGGGCATAGGGTCTGGTTTTGGGAATAGGGTGCACAGCCTGTCGGTCTTCTGCTCTGGGTGTCGCATTGATTTTTACGCATGCTTTTGTCGTTGTTCGTGCGGTTTCTGGTGATGCTCTTTAAACTGTTAGCTTTGCAATTTCAGGATTCTGGGCTCTTCGCCCTTTCGGCCCCTAGGCTATAGTTATGGATGTCTCTGCCCGGGTCAGGGAAGCCCGTTTAAAAGAAGATCCGCATGTCCGAATGTTGAGCTGCAGCTCACAGCCCCACAAGGCCACGACTGCCAACGCAAATGCCACGACTACAATGCTGAAACGAAAATGAGTCCTGGTGTACCAGTATCCTGGAAGCTGCTGTTATTCGTAATTACACAGCCTGTCATGGAGGGGCATCATTGCCTGTGTTGTTGTTCCCTGCCCTTTGTCGGCCTGCATGATCAGCACCTGCAGCAGCAGCACCGAGAGCGCATGCGCCTCGTCAGAAGGAGAATGCCAGCGAACTCAAGCCCTCAACCACACGATTCGAAGAGACTAGGGGTACAAATTGCCTGCCGGGCTATACGCGGCCATTGTCGTAGAAGGTCTTACTTGACTTTGTGTCTTCTTTTAAAGGGCTTGGCCATTAGGCTTCTTTTAAGTGCTGTAGGTCTCTGCCGGGGTTCTAGCTGCCGGCTTTGGGTCGGCATGGGGTTCTAATGTTATGGCGAAGCATTTTGGAGGTATGAATTCGGAGTTAGGGGTCGGTGTTGCTCCCGTCCAGGGTCACACGTATGCATAAAGAGGGACGCTTTGTTGTTCATGTCTAAAGGGGCTCTTGACGGATTCTAGGATCGTGTCGTGCACTTTGCATGCGCGGGCTCTTGTCTGCTTGGCATCCTGGACTTCGATTGGTCGGCCCTGGCAAGCGCTAAGGCCCCTTGTATGTTCGCTCTCATGCGTGGGAAGGTTTCTGAAACATCATAACAAGCGTAGTGGGGTTTGCCCTAGGGCCCTAGGGCACTGGTAGGCTACTTTGTTCAATTGGCAACTGAAGCCCAAGGATTAACCAAAGCACAGCTGCAAATAGATACTTCAGCGAGATCAGGGGATTGGGGGTTTGGGTAGCTGCGCATCCAGAAGAGTACGTTAATCTAGTGCAAACTCTCAAAGAGGCCCTCATTTAGAGAATGAACGACGGAAGTTTCAGAAAGGCAAGGGATCCGAATAAAGACACGAGCAGTAGGACACCTACAATGAGGATCCGTAAACCAGGCACCCCTAATTTGAAGAACCCCCTGGGAAGAAGCGCGCATGCAGCCCAGATAGGCCTGTAACACGAACCTATCGCAATATTCAGAAAAAGCAGAGTACAGCAAAGCCCCAGAGAAAAACCCTATAACACCCTAAGCCCTAAGCCCCCAGTAGCATCGTGTTGATCCGGGGTGGAAGAGGTAAATTGCGATCTTCGGCCTGCATAGACATGCCTCCCACGGTGAACTCCGTATCCGCCTCGGTTCAGGTTCTGCAATGCCTAGGGCCTAGGGTTTATCGGGTGTATAGGTTTTGGAGCTTAGGGTATGTTGTAAAAGGTTTAGATTGGAGGGTTTGCGGCTTTTGCAGAGTTAAGGTTTGGGCATATTTGAGAGTCAGGATAATGAGAGAAGTCTGCAAACCGTTACATTAGATCATTAGGTGTATTCAGGTGGCAGAGAAAGTCCATTCTGAAGGATTTATGTGAAGTTCAAGGCTCAAAGCTCATCTGCGGCTCACGCGGTTTCAGAAGCAAGGACTAGGTCTTTCTGCTCCCTTAATGTGACCGGATCAAGAACCAGGAGCTCATTCTCAAATGGGCTGATGTCCAAACCGAGGACGTGGATCTTCACACCAGCCCGCATTCTAGTATATATATATATATGTATATGTATATGTGTGTGTACAATTATATATATATATATGTATAATATATATATATATATATTGTACGCTATCTGCACATGTGCTCGTGTGCATAAAAGTCTTCTTTAGGCTCCTGACACTTGAAAGATACGAGGTCCCTGCCGCCAGGACCTCCCGACGAAGAACTTCTTCGAGTGCCTTCCAAGATTACAGCAGAAGCATCTCGGTATTGTATATGTTACTGTACATCATAATATGCGTGTATTTTATATATATATATATATGACGTATAATGTATAACTGCATAATATACAGCATACTGTCGCATATACAATGCAGTTGCATACAAGTATATACTGTTGTATATGCTCTGTTTGATGGGTTCCCGTGACTTTAGGACTTTATTCAGCTTTGGGTTCATGGGTGAAGGCTGCGAAATCTGAGTGTCGGTGTTCAGGGGTTTACGGACTTCGGGGTTTAGGGTATAGGCCTTAGGGCTTCAGGGTTTCAGGGTTTAGGATGCGGAGTTTAGGGTTTATCCAGAGTAATTAGCGGGTCTGGAGTTCAGAGTCTCGGGCTTGGGTGTTCTTGATCCCCTTGTGCTATGGCGGCACTCATGGGTTGCAACAAAATCAATTTTCTTTCAGTTCCTTAACTCTACACCCTAAACCCTTAACCAAAAGGCCCATAAATCTGAAAACTCCAAACACTGCAACCCTGAAAACCCTAACCCTATAGACCCTGAGCTATGCTTCTCTGGAGCAGCCACCGGCCTCCGCTTCGAGGGTGCTCAAGATCGGTAGTTCAACGCCATCCTCTCGTCGCACACGCTGGAAGCCCTCCCAAAATCCTCATAGACCTTTTGGGGAGTTAGGGCCCCAAAAAGGCACATAAGCAAAAATGAGGATAGGGATATCCCATGCGAATCCCCTTGTAATGAAGCCCACTTATGTCCTTTTTGGATCCCTAAGGTGTGGGTGTTGGGGGTTTTGTAGGGTTGAGGGTTTGTGCGGCCGAGGAATTTTGAAATCCCTGTCCATCCTAAATGCCGAAAACCCTCGCCCGTGTAGATTCCCCAACAGTTCTCAGGCGCGAGAAACGAATGAAGCAATTTCCTATGCTCGAACCTTTTTGCAGCCCTTTGCAGTGAAGCCGAGCTACCGCCCAAAACGGGAGATGTTACAGTCCCAAACCCAACACAAAACCCCAAACCCTGCCGAGTAAAGGGAGTTTGAAACATCAGCCTCAACGAGATTACGAGTGTTCATGTGTAGCCCTCATCAAGTATTCCTAGCCCACAGCACCCTCCCGAACCCTTTGCAGAATATCCAAGCTAGCAAAGCCCTGCGCCCAAGAACCAAGATCCCGGAAGAACCGCAGGGTGCCAGCTCAGGAATACAGACCCCCAGGTGCCACCCTGAAACTGGCAGTGTCCTCATCCTTCAGCGCGTGCGAGACGGCAATTTTGCTGGGCGCCTGGCCACTGACGCAGAAGCCAATCGTTTCCGCGGACAGCTTTGGGATTTGCTCTGAACCCCGAACCGGTCGGAGGGCTTCGGTGCAGTTTAGGGATTGACGGTCTCGCGAAGTTCTCGGAAGAAAACTGAATCTCAGGAAAATGCCATGGAGGACCGAGGAACGGAGCAAGAAGGGTCGCCATGTGTAGGGCTAGATCGCCCCCGACCCCCTCTCCCATAAACTCCCAAACCCTACCTGTGGCCGGAAAAACCTACCTTTTTAGGGTTCCTTATTATGGTTTCTATATATAATTTCTTAAAAAGGTCGGTTTTGGGGGCCAAAGGTACGCCCTCGTAAGACTGACGGATCCCATCGAACCTCAGCTGCTGCCGCGGCGAGCCCAAAGCCGATACTCCTGCACTTATGGAGTCAAGTCTTAGTAGAAGCCCCATAAACTTTAAACTCTACTGCACCCTGCAACCTAAACCCTAGACCCTATATACCCGAAACCCTGAACCCCTAAATCCATAAACACAAAGACAAAAACTATAGGGGGCCTACAAACAAGTAGGTTCTGGCAGGTCAGAGCTCTCTCCGGTTACTTACAGTAGCCATTTTGCTTCAAGAGCGACTAATGGCTCTGCCGCAGGCGAGTTCTACGCTCCAGGTTGTGCCCTTCCCCACATTCTTTGGTATTTACAGGTTGGCTTAGGGTTTAGGGGCTTAAGATTTGGTTCTATGTCAACCTGCAGGACCGATGTGGCTTCGGGTGTGGCGTGCAGCGGGTCAGCTTTGTCGCTCCGATCATCGCGCAAGTAGGAGCTGATGCCTTGACCTATGAACCCCTCTACAGTTATACTTGGATATACCTCGAAATCCTATCCCAGTCATAAAGACCCCTGTAGAACACGCTATAAGTCCGCCCACAGAAAACTTGAAACCTTGATTTTTAAACCACTCTTCCCAGAACCCTATCTAAGCCCCAAAGACGCCCAAAGAGCCTTGTCTCCCAGTCGAAGATGGAGTAGTACTTGCGCAGGAGTGGCCTCGACTTCATCACGAAACCAGCGGCACTAAATACACAAATGGGTTTCGGGATGTGTGTGTGTGTGTGCGAGTGTGCAGATAACATATGTGTATATATATACCTGGGTAGCTGAACGCTCCTTTATAAATAGTTGTCCCCCTAAACGCACGAATTCTGCGGCAACGGCCGCTTTTCTCCGAACGCCTGTTTTTCCTGAACAGGCCCTGAATCAAGCTCGTCCTCTCTAAGTAACAAGATAGGCTAAGTCGAATCAAAGCACTTCAACTCCCGATTCCAGGCCTCAAGCCGATGCGAGTGCTCGAGAGAAGTGGGGTTTGAGGGCTTTTGATTCGTTATTGTCGTGTTGGCATGGGGTCGATCACACAAGAGTTCGGAATGACAGAACCCAAGAAACCCTGGGCATGTTGAGCAAACATATGTAGTGCCCCTGCTCACTTCATGTCTGGAACACCGTGATGCGAAGCAGATCCGAAGGCATCCCTGGCATGATTCGGTTGACCTTTTTTTGCAAAGGCAAGCCAATCTCGAACACTCATTGCCGGCCAGGTGAAACCAACAATGTCGAGGAAAGGTGCGCCCGCCTGTCGCAAGCCGTGCGAGCTGTTGCCGGGGAAAGAACTAATAAGCTCTGTTTGTTTGCAGTTCTGGGGATCAAAGTCGAGCTAGCCTGTTTCACATGCATGGCTACTCCATTCAGTTTTCTGGCATGTGTATCGAAGTGGGTTGCTCACAGTGCTCTTCGAAAACGTGCGCGATCTCAAGAAATCCTACTTCTCGACTCGCGTGGGCGGAAACACATTGCGCCGACACTCCACAACATCAGCTTGAACAAACTGCTTTTGAAGCCCTTTACCGAGGTCATGGCTATACATGGAGTTATTCGCAAATCGCTTGAACTCCTGAACCAAGCGATCCTGGCCTTCTATCAGGATGAACTCTCCGAGGAGCAGAGTAAGGATCCTCTAGTCCTGGCCAAAATGCACAAGGCTGCCAGAAAATCATCGAAAATCACCAAGTCTATGTTGACATCGGTGAAACGAAAGTGGGCAAGGTGGGAAATGCCTCGTGATTCCCTCGTCGCATACGGTATCCCCTTTGTGTGTCTGTATGTGTATACGAGTTAGGGAGCGCAAGCTGTTTGTGCTCATGTATATACGCGTTTAAAATACAGCAGCCATGCCGAATATAAGGATGATGCTATTCGGGCCATGGTTCTTGACTTCGCAAAGGCTTACTCGAAGGCGTACGAGGACACCATAGTGCTGCATGAAAGTAGCATGCCCACTGTTGTAGCGAATCTGCATGTGTGCGCCGCGTTTTGAATGTGTTTGTTTCCCGCTGAGTCAGAGTCTTGCCCAAGCTAGGAAGGCCGCTGTGCAATCCGCAAATCCAAAAAGCGGAAGAAGAAATCCGCCCCCACTTCCGAGACCTCCGAGAGCATGGCCGATTCAACGTTGCAGCACCTTTTGAACATGTGTGCCGATCCCGAGCCGACATCCCGCGAAAGCCCCTGGGTAGCCTGTCTGAAGGCCCCTGATCAGAAGGAGCTCGAGAAACGGTTGGGATTCAGTTTGGATCCTGAAGTGCATGCTCGGAAAGCCGCTGAAAAGCGGGAGGCCGCTGAGAAGCGGGAAGCCGCTGAGAGGCGGGAAGCCGCTGAGAAGCGGGAAGCCGCTGAGAAGCGGGATGATGCTTCGTCTGTGAATGCAGCCTCGCATCTTGAAGACACCTTGACCGAGGAAGCGATCGGTCAGCTTGTGGCCGCACAAGCCGCAACCGCTAGTCTGTTGTCCCAAGGGGATGGAGCTGAGGCTAAGCCGGGAGCTGCTGCAGCACCATATGCTCCCGAGGATGAATTGTATTGGCCAGTGATGGACGGTGAGCCGAAGCCGGAAGCCCCGACCTTGGCCGGTGCTTTAGAAGCTCCGTGCACCACTCCGGCCAAGCCTCCAGCCAAAATCAACTCTGTGATCGAGATTTCCCCGGGCTCTCCATTGGAAACTGAGTTGCATGTTTATGTTTCCGGGAAATCCGTATCATTGAGATCGATGCCACAGCTGTAGCAGCGCGTTTGCTAAGGATGCTCGTCCAAAAAAGCATGCTGCTCCTCGTTCTACAGGTCTTGCTGAACAGCTTGCGAGAATGGATCCGAAAGCCATCGAGCAGGTGCTGTCCGTTATCAACATGAAGCTGTAGTCTGGCCAGAGTTGATCGAGTATATTGTGCGATCGGTTTATGTGCACATGCATAGCTCATGTTGGGCAGGGCGACTTGTAGTGAGAGTCGAACAATCCTAGGCAGGCGAAGCCGGAGGATCGTGCTGTGAAGCGCCAACTTTCGTTCGGCTCGGACGTCTCGACCTGTTCCGGTACTGATTCCACGTCAGGCAACTTTGTAGATCATGTGCGTTTGCAGTTTCAGTTTGGATGTGCACCTTCCCTTGAGAGTTGGTTTCATTCACTTGGCAATGCACGGGCAGGTACTGGTGTTACGGAGATGGATAACTTGGAGACACAGAGCTGGCAACCAACGCCAGATGACTTGGTGAAAGCCTGGGGGCAGGTGGAGAAGAAGGAGATGGAACTTCGTGAGCGCGAAGCAGAGCTTGCGGAGTTTGAGAGTGAACATCGGCGCTTGAAGAGCCAGGAAAAGCTGCGAAAGCAGCTTCAAGCTCAGGAGGCCCGCGGAGCCGCGGTGGTTGAGCAGTCCAAAAGGGATTCACTTCCTGATGATGAGAAGCCCGCTACTAGCCCGTAATTTTGTATGTAGGTGTGCAAATCGACCGCTTGCGTGAACTTAAGTGCGGTGGGCTTCTTTCTGGCTTTGCTCTATGCATCCAAGGCTGCGAGTGTGGTCACTCGGACGATGCAGCTGGGGCTCACGGCCAGCAAGAGGGCCAAGGACACCGATGCCGAGCCCAGCGGTTCGGCCCCGAAGCCGAAGCAAGGCTAAGGCAAAAGCCAAGGCCAAAGGTAAGGCTAAGGCCAAGGCCAAAAGTGCCGGCTCCAAGAAGCCGGCTGCGGCTCCAGCTGAGCCGGAGGAGAGTGATGCTCCGGAGGAGAGTGGTGCTCCATCTGAGCTGGAGGCGGGTGGTGCTCCAGAGGAGAGTGGTGCTCCATCTGAGCCGAAAAAGAGTGCTGCTCCTAATCGCAGTCCCAAGGGCAAGCCTCTGTGCAGGAAGCGTGCCAGGATGCTCCGATCCATGTCCAGGCGCCGCATCACTTGCAGTGTGACTTCGACCTCCAAGAAGGGTGCCGCCAGCGGCAAAACCGGCAAGCGTGGCAAAGTTGCTAAGCACGAGCCAGGTGAGGAAGACGTCGCGAATGCCACGCAGCACTACGAGGAGGGCGAGGAGGCTTGGGACGACCAGGACGAGGAGAGTTGGGCTGCGCCGGCTGATGGTGTTATTGCCGGTCGCGTGGATCGGAAGCGGGCTGGAGAGGCCAGCGAGGCCACTGTTCCCGCGAAGCGTGCGCGGAAGTCCAAAGTCAAGGAGTTTGTGGAGCCAGCGACAGAGGAGGAGGAGGAAAAGCCTGAAGCTGATCCCGAGGAGGAGAGGAAGACCTTTGCCAGGAGAACCTGTGCTGAGAGGGGTTGGAACAGGGCCAGATGGGAGGGTCTCCGAGATGCTTACAATGCCAAGATCCGCTGCTTTGTGGTCGGGCACTCAAAGCTTGAGGACCTTTCTACTTTTGTTAGTTGCGCGGGCTCTTGCTGCATGCGATTCTTGAGGAGCGGTAGAGCTTTGTGAATCAGAACAATAAGTGCTTGCAGGATTCGTTCTGGACCTACGTGGTCAACAACATGAAGAAGCGTGGCCAAAAGCCAACGGTTGAGGAGTGGCCCGAGTTTGCCCGCAATGCGGCCTGGGAGTTTCTTCGGGATGAGGATATCAGCTCCTAAATTCATATATTCGAATTGTGCGCAAGTCTTGCACTGTCCACCAATCGTTGTTCATTGTTGACTTGTCTCTTCTCTGTCCAATTAAGGCAAGAAGTTCACGGAGCTTGGCAGCAAGTGTTTCGAGGGGCCCAAGAAGAAGACTCGCAAGCAAGTCGAAGCGATTCTCAAGGAGCAGGGATTGGCTACTGATTCCTAGAATCGAGTGGCTAGATGTCTATGTGACCTCATGCTTCCAGCTGCAAGGGGACTCGGGGTCTCAATGGAACCTCTTGCTGTAGAAGCTGATTTTGGTCCTGTGGGCCGTCCACGGCCCCCTTTCAAGGCTCCCGGCGACCGGCTTGAATATCGGTTGCTCTGCTATACGTTTGATTGAGTTCTGTTGGTCAGCATGCAACAGCTGCGTACCTACCTGGGTCTCTGTCATAATAGCCGGTCTGCTGGAGTTTGGTATCGATCTGCACCCATGCATGGTCATGGATTCGTTCGAAGCGCTCGCAATCTACTGGGCTCATGCAGAAAACGTTGCGCAAAACCTGCTGATGTCACTGTGGCTGCTTCGACAGTGCATGCTGGACAAAGCTTACAAGCTCGCTTGCAGTCCTCAGCAATCGAAGCCATTCTTGCGCAGGTCATGCATCGTCACCGTCCTGAACCAGCCGATTCACCAGACTCATCAAGTTCAGGTCGCGACCCCCGCCGTGCACATGTCAATTGCCTGTGCTTTTGCGGGTGTGCTACAGCTATGCTAGGTAGAATATGATGCTTGCGCCACATGACTGCTGGCACGTGAATACTTGCTTCTGCGCGACACTGTCACCAGTATGATTGCAGCTTTTGGGCTGGCTTCGAAGTTGCTGGCCTTGACATGGCCAATCCAAGCATGAAGCCAGAGCAGATGGTCGGCAACCTGCTCAGATTGCAGGCACCGAAGGCCGGTTCACGCAGCACAGCATGCTTTCACTATATGATCATAGGTTGAAGAAGATCGATGGGCCAGTGCATGAGTGCACCTGTGTCTTTACTTCGTCTCAAACTTGCTTGTGAAGGCCTTCATCCTGGCGGTGCTGTGCCTCCTATTCAATGATCGGTTCAATACAGACCAGGCCGGGCCTGCGTAAATTATGATGCACGCACGCGCATCACAAATATTTACTGAAAGTGTTTTCGGATTCCGCTGGTTGCAATGATGTTGCGCAGGTCTTTCCATTCTTAGAGCATTATGCTGGCGAAGCAGTGATGAGTGATGCCGTCCGCACCATGCACACATGTCCTGTTGCTTCACTGGATATCAAGTATGCCCGATGTATGGACGTGACTACGCCAAGTGGCTTTGCGATCGGGGCCCAGCTGCTTTTGGTAGCAGTGCTTCATGTTATCCGAGGACCTATACTAGATAGTGCAATAAACTCCACTTTGACTCCGTGCTCCGCCCAGGCTTCACCTCATATCCATCCTCAAGGGTGCCAAAGAAGGTTTTACGCTATGGCAGGCCATGCAATGTAGCACGTGGGTTTCGATTTCACGTGGGTCGACCCTGCGGTCTTATTTGAATCCTCTGGGCCGCGAATCTTTGGATTGCGTGGCTAAGGGAAACACAATGCTGAGCAGGACCGGTCTGTCAGCCTGTCCCAAAAAGCCTTTGAAACTTCAGGCTCAATTCATAACCTAGCAGGCACCAAGGATCACTATTTAAGCTATAGAACCATCTGATCTCGGTAAAACAACCCTACGTAGAAACCCTGCGTAGAAACTCCCCGCCGAGAGCCTCCTGCGTGATCTGGCTTCGCAGGACGGTGCTGGCGTCCTTGCTCTGTGCTTCCCTGGGCGCAGTCTGGATTCTTGAGCAACCAGGATCCTCCCTTGCCGCCCGTCATCCACGATTTCAGTGGCTTTGCAAGGTGCAGAAGGTTCCGACTTTGGACATCTATCACGCAGTGCTGCTTTGGTAAGATCAGCTAAAGGGCACAGCTACAGCAACCAGTGATCGCAGGTCTACATCGTCAAATTCTGGATGATGCACTACAGTAGTGCAACTCCAAAAAGAACGATGTGTTGGTCCAATTGCCGATTTATTTGCAGGTTTCAGAGGGGCCCCCTCCGTCGTGCATTCAAAGAAGAGCAGCAGGCCAAATGCAAAAGCCAGCCGAAGAAGCCCATCGTGACCCGCAGCATCGACAAGCAAGGCAAGCAATGCTTCACAGGGACTTCAAGCCTCAAAGAAACTCAGACCGGCTCTTAATTCTCAGTGATCTGCGTGATTTGCAAGCATGCTAAGGCTAGCATATGCACAAAGACTCTTTCGCTGTCTTCTGTAGAATCGATCAAAGAAACCTCAAGCCTCCAAAATACGCAAGCTCAGGACCTACACCACCGACTTCGCGAATCGCATGTCAGATTTGCTCCCAGCCTTCAACACGTGTGGCCGCGCAGCTGCAAGGGCCTGTTGGGATGATGACAATGAATCTGAAGTGATTGCACGTCTTTGCAAGCTGGAGATGGGAGATGATGACTGGTCCGATGCGGGGCTTCCGCAGCTTCTACAGTATGTGTATGGGGCCAAGGGATTGCGAATTCCTCCAAAGTGGCATCCTTGCTTCCCTGCATCCCATTTCGATTGCTCCGATCTATTCGGTCTTTAGTTGACCCTGCCATGTCACGTTTTTCTGCCAATTAGTCAATTGTTGCGCAGCCACGACTGTATGGAGAAAATAGTTTGTTGCAATACTTCTCATATACAGATCTGCTGCTCTAAAGTCCTTTAGATGTGGCCCAGCGTGACCATGACTGTCTAGTACCACGGACAGACTGTAGAAGGATGCAGGGCCCACCTCGGAGAAAGATTCCAGAGTCTTTGCTGGATGTCCTCCAATGAGTAGCGTTATCTGTGGGTTCAAGCCAGGGCTCAGGTTGTGGGTTAGGTTTGGACTTTTATGGGCCGGTCCTTAACGTGGGGAGTGTAGGGCTTCTAGGGTACGGGACATGCATATAGGGCAAGGGTTGTCTAAAGATAAGCTGCCAAGGCTTCCAAAGGCAGAGGATAGCCGGGCTGGGTTGCGCAAGGTCAATCTTGCAGTATCGAACCATCGCGGGCTTGTCGCCGGGTAGATAAATCAAGTAATGCTTTCTAACAGATCTGTATTCACTGTATTGTAAACCGATATCTATCCCAATTTTTTTATTTGTGTGTGGACTTCATCGAACGTAGTTATCTGTGTGGTCGACATAACTATCGCTCGACCAGGATGGAAGACACTATCTATATAAAAGAGACCCTAGATAGGCTTAGCTAACTATACGTCCATCCCACCAATCGACCTGAACAACTCAACGTGTTGGTCTACTGTCTCAAGTAGGCTTGCTGGAATCATGTATAGTATAAAGTGCGCTACTGTACTCCGCAACCGTTTTCATTCCTATAAGACACCTGCACACCTTCATAGTAGCAATCCAGCCTTGTACGGGTACAGGCTTCTGTTGGATGATCGGTCCGAGGTGAGTTATGTCGGCTTCTGGTTTTTCTGCTTGTATGCAAGCATAGCCGGTAACTTACTACCTTCAATCCATTGTAGCCATATGTGCTTCGGTAAGGTGTGATCATAGCTGCATCACGAAGACAAAGCCCCGCGTAAGCAGAACCGTTCGATCGAGCTTAAAGATGCCTCCTTGAACCCTGCAAAGCCGCTTGCTTCGTCTATATGGGATAGGCTGGGTTGCGGGGTTGAAGTGGGGGAGGTGGTTTGGAGGTTCTGCGGCGTGTGTGCTTTGTTTGCGTGGTTTCAAGGGCGCGGTGTTTCTGGGATTGGTGGAGATGGCAATGGGAATTTGCGTGGCTGTGGGGGATTATAGTGGGTGCCATTTAGGGTGGCAGGGATTGCAATTCTTGAGGTTGAGAGGTTTGGGGTTGCCCGGCTTGGAATTGCAAGGTTTCTTGCCGCCACATGCTGAGTTTTAGCCACGCTGCCTGCTTGCGCTGCTTCCTTTGCGGGGTTGTGGCACGGCAGGGTTTTGGTGGGTGCACATGCATATATTGCTTTCTGGGCATTGGGTTTCTTTTGTCGGGTGCAACAGCTAGGGATGCATGGTTCTTGCAGTTGCAAGTAGGGCTTTCAAGCTTGTCTTGGGTGGCTTTCTAGGTTTGCGCGCTTTGGTGGGTTCCCCGGCTTGGGTTGCAAGGTTTGGGATTGTAAGGATTGTGCGTGGCATGCATACATGGGCCGGGTTGCAGGACTTTGGGTTGCGAGGTTTGGCCTGCAAGGCTTCAGGCTTTGAGGGGCTTTGTGTTGCAGGTTTTGTGTGCGCTGTGGTTGGCTGCAGCTTTGGCATGATTTGCGTGGAATTGTGCCATGTTCGTTGGGGTTGCACAGGAGTCAGGCGGAGTTTGCTGGGTTTCGGGCTGCGCTGCGCTTGGATCGTACAGTCGCGGGATGTGGGGTGTTGCGGGATTTGGGGTGTTGCGGGACTTGGGGTGTTGCAGGATTTGTGGTCTTGCGAGTCGCGAGGTTTCGCGCAAGCTTGTGTGCTTTGGCTTTCCCGGCCACGTTGTTTCAAGCTTCTGCTGCTTTGTGGCGTGTAACCTCGCGGGTTTCTGAGTCTACTTTACGCGCGTTTGGCTTGGTGTTTTCGTGCGTTGCGTGCTTTTCGTGCGTTTCCTTTAGCGTGCTTGCGCGATTTAGAAACACGCAAGGGCTATGATACACAATTAAGCCCCGATGTCACGTTTTGCGCAATTCTGGGATTTTGGAAACATCCGAAAACACACGCGCAACAACCGCAAAAAAGGCGTGCAACATGCGAAAAGTCGCGCGCCAACGACTGCTTTTAAAATTGCGCAATATTATGCCGTGCCGCACCGTTTTGCGTAGGTGCAGCCCCGACTTAGTGTGTATAGGCCATTACGCTGACAGTAGAGATATCCTCCTGTCGGCCTTGCGACCATGGCTTTGTCTAGAGATGTGCACTCTGCGGAGAGCCTCATGACTGGCTTGTCGCTACTTCTACGCCAAGCCTCGAATGGTGACGTTGGCGAGCTACAGAGTGTGGCTCAGGACAAATACATGGCATGCGTATATTGTGCATGTGACATCATCTACGCGCGCTCTTGCTTCGTATTCCAACAGTCTAACACATGCATGAGTGCGTGCATGTGTTCATGCACGAGTGGGTTTGTGATGTGTTTGTATGCCCTCTGTATCGTACACCACAGGAAACATGAAACACCTCAATCATGATTATATAGGCCAACACACACACACACGCACACACGCGCGTGCCCGTCTTGCGTGTGAGGCTAGCTTGCTTGTTGGACGCCAGCAGTTTCTGTATTTGGGTGCCCGAACTATACACTTGAACGCAGGAGCTTCAGAAAGCCCTTGACCGTTCGAAAGCCTCGCCCGCAACCTCACCCGTGAAACCCGAGCCTGTCGCTGTTCCTGGAACTGCTTTGGTTCCCGTGCCTCGGTCATCGTCTATGCCCGATAGTGCTCCGCTGCTATTAGCTTATCGTAAAGCCAAGTGAGTACCCAATATTATTGAGGTGAAAATGGAAGAACCTGAACAACCTGTGCCATCCACACCGACACCCTCCTCGATGCCTTCTACGCCTCGCTCGACTGACCCTGCAGTGGCTGCATCTTGGCTTCAATCACACGCAGTGTTGTAGCTTTGAGCTTTGTGTACTGTATGAAAGTGAGAAATGTGGAACATCAGCCTCAATCCTAGCCGTCCTAGCCTTAGGCCTGCTTCGCTTGCATTGGAAGCAACCTACATTTCCGATTTGCAAAGCACCATCAGTATACTTAAATTAACTTAAGTACACCTGAGGAGGCCCCAGAAAGTATGCAAATTTAGTTCGGCACAGAAGGACTCGAATGACGTGCCTCTATTTTGCACCAAAGGTACCGTGACTAGTACCATCTGAACTACCCATATAAATTTCGAGGGTCCGTGTATGTATACAGCATCTACAATTAAAGCACTCTGCATCGTGCTTGTCCGTTGTACCCGAGTACCACATCAAGACGAAGCATTCCATCTACATATTCAGTTCATCCTCGCGAAAGAAGCACACACCTATTTTGCGTAAATTGAGTTCTCTCATAAATTCCCATCTGCAAGGCAATGGCGAAGCAAATTGAGCTCATGAAGGCGGTGATCCTACAGCAGCAGCAAGCCTTGAATCCGCACAAGGCAGCAAAAGCCCCTGCGACTGCCCCCCTGGCCTCCTTGTCGAGTGCGCAGAAGACTGCTACTGTTTCTTGCCAGCCCACACTATCGTCATGCTCATCCCATACATCGACCGTAATGTAATATGTGCGGAAACCACCTAAGGCTCCGGAGCCATCGCCGGCCAAGTCTAGCCCTGGAAAAGTACCGTTGAGTTCCGAGCCCGAAGCCAAGCCCGCCGCGACCCCACGTGGCCAGAAGAGGAGCCGGTCGCCTGATGAAGGCGATGATTCCACGGACAGCGAGTACCCGAGGGTCTTGCTTTCCAAAACATTGGACCGCAACGAGAAGAACAAGGTAAGGAGGATTTGTACACCCAAGTCCGGCAGTGGAAATCTTGAGGTTCCGGACAATATCTTTGAGATGTTTCAGGATGCTGCCAAGGGTCGTGACACCCTCTACAAGATGTGGGCCAAAAGTGGGGGTGTGAAAGTGGGCCGGATATTTTCATCCCTTGTCCTGTTCTATTTAGTTAACAATTGCACTACACTAAATGAGCCCCCGAACTCGAAGCCCTCCTAGGCTACTTTGGAATTCCACCTATACACCCAATAGATGATCATTTTCGTAAAGAACCTAGGTACTGTGCTCACACATAGACGCATCTAGAATTCAGGCTATCTTCATGGAGTCTGTCACGATTATGTGCCAGACCACCAGAAAGAAGAAATTGGTCGTCAAGGGCGGTTTCTACTCCAAGGATGATATGAAGACGGAGCTGGGCTACGTAGCGACGCTTGTAAATGAGATTAGCGCTAGAGCATGTTATGGCCTCGTGCTGTAAAGTGTGCATCCCTGAAGCCACATGCAGTTCTTAATTCGATGTCTGCGGAAAACCAAAGTCAACCAAGACCCAATGCAGCCCCATCGGTGTTGAGCTCAGGACTCGAATCGAGAAAATCGTGAAATGGGCCGAGTCCAAGGGACTCGTCCGGAACCTGGGCAGAATATTCTTAGTCTCCGCTCTACCCACTAATCCCGCATATAACCCTAAACCCGAAAACCAGCAAAAAGCCATTTTATGAGCCTTCAGCACGATTGCCCCTACTCCCTATAACCCGCTTGTACCCTAAACCCGAAACCTCAGGATTTGAATAAGTTTCGAACCTTCATTGTATGATTTGTCCATGCTTGGAAACTACGGGGGGTGATACACTTGCATGGATTAGCTGGGGTTGCAACCTTTGCGTCTCTTTAGGTTGCATACATTAATAAGACTCGGGCACGCTGGCCTCCTAAGAAACGAGCAATTGTAGTATATTCATGACTTTGTTTTAACTTTTCGAGATCCTAGACACCATGTGTGGATGAGTGAAGCGAATCTTCCGACGTCATCCTATATATGGTACGTTTCATCATATTTCTGCACTATTTTATTTTATCGATCCTTTACGAATCTGGTCACGGGAAATCTCTGGTTTTCTGTTGGCTGGGGGCTCGTTTTTTGTAGGAACATATCGGCTTGAAGATGCAAGGGCTTCAATAGGAGGACCGTGCATTGCAAAGAGTAAAGGGACGGCTCGGCTCCTGGTTGTGTGTCCTCCGATGTGGAAACCATAGACTAACACGAAAGCTATACAGAGATACCAAGTAATGTGTATTGCTGCAACCCAAAACCGTGATCCCGATATGAATAGCCCAAAACCACGCTAAGACCCCAATAGTTAAATAAACCTACAAGATTGCTGAGCAGCCACGCCTCTGAGGGAGTGCGAGTACGATCCAGATGTCCTCGAGTACTGGGTCAATACTCGAACCGAGGGTGAGCTATCCAAAGAGGACATGGAGTCTTTGGCGCACGAGAAGAAGTACGAGGGCACAGGAGGAGATGAGTTGTGCTTCAGGCCCCGGGTTCGCGTTGATGCCTTCGACTTTGCTGATGACGATGATCTGACCCGTTGTGGGGCAGTTAGCCAAGAAGGTGATCATCAGAAACCGGCCTCTTTATTGGAATCGTCCACGAGTCGTTGAGATCTTTGCACCTGCCATGAGATTCGGACTCGTGTAAGCAATTCGTGCCCTCTCCGTCTCCCTAGCCCTAGCTCTGGCAAGCTTGAGGTTTCAGCGGTGCTGACGGAGCATCTCGCGTACACTCTCAAGGCGAAGAACAACCTCTCGAGCTTTCTCGATAAGATGCGATCGGCTGCCGGGGGCGACAGCAATTGTGCTGGGACACTCGGACCCAAACCTTGCAACTATAATTCTGCTGCCTCCACCCTGTCGGCGTCGACGAATGCTTGTGCCTCGTATCTTCACCTAAGGCCAATCTCCAAGTTGGAAGGGCTGCAGAAGGAGTTCGAGGGTGTGTACGAAGAAATGGCGGATGCTCAGGCTGAGGGCAAAATCAATGGGTTCTCAGACAAGCTACTCTGACCCAATTGCGTAAAACTAGTCAGGCTTCAGTGGTGAACTTTCCGAATAAAGTTCTACGCCTGCCAGCATCCTAGGTTGGTCGCCGAATGCCACACGATGTTCAAGAAAGCTACGAAGCTGATCCTTGCCTTGCAATATAATTTGCACGTCGATCTCTGTCATTGAAATCTCTTCTGCTACAGATGCTGCTTGTGCACGAATGTTTCTTAGGGTGAGCAAAGCGACGACTTTGGAGGCTTCGCATAAGCAGCTGTGACTGCACTTGGCTGTAGGAAACACGGAAGTCATGCAAATCTTCTGCGCGACCTAGGTCACCCCCACTGTGCACTTTGACTGAGGCAGACGCTGAACAAGATGCGCAAGGCCATTAAGAAGACCGAGAAGAAGAGCGATGAGGATAAGTGATCTCGGCACTGATTCGGGTCGAAGCTGCGGGTTTGTTTTCTTTCCCAGAAGCTCAAGGATAGTCGCAGTTTATGCTACCAGGTAGCTTCTGCGTGCTTTTTGCATACCTGTGGTTCAATACTGAGCCCCTGTGTGCTGCCCTGTCTGATGAGGCTGTGCTAGCTTCGAAGGTTCATTGTGGGTTTCGTTGCTTGGATATTTGGTCCTGGCCTTCGCGAAACTCTACAGGTAGAGTACGATCCAGCCACAGCCATCCGATGGCACAGACAGGTTTTCGGTCTCACCGCCTACCTAAAAGGCGCTAAGTCTGCGTAATTCGGGTTATCAGGCTGCAACAGATCGATAAATCTATGATGCCAGTTTTTAAACCCGCCAAATCTAGATCTTTCGAAATATACAATCCCATGATCTCTGAAGGATTGTGCTATCAATGGATCGATCTCAAGCCTGTGGGTATGGGAACCGCTAAGGTCACGGACTCTGCTCGATTATGTGCTCCAATGTTCCACACTGTCCGTGAAGTCTGGCTGGGGAATGAGGACATTTGCTTGCACAGGTGTACAACGGCATGTGTATGCGGTCGCGGGAAAGCCTAAACTTAAACCCTCTAGCAGAGTCGAAGAGCACCAACCGGGCACTTCATGAATAATTCTATGTTTCCAATCCTCTGCAATGTACCTGCCAAACTTTCGGTGTTCCAGAATAACTCACCTAACTGCGCTTGGGTAACTAAATTCTGATCGTCATGAGGCTCCAAACAGCTAAGAAGGTGTTCTATACAATATCGCGCAATATGGTCTAGACTACGCAGAAAGCTTCTGCCCTCGCGCAGGCTCTGAAGATGACAACTACATCAGCGAGCAGGTCTACAACATCGTCAAAAAATACGGCAAAGGTGTCTGGGCCCTACAGACCAGATGCTGCTCCTGAAACCAAATAGGAAGGCCACCAGTCTACAGTACATCATGTTCTTGCTTGTGCGTGAATATGGCATGTCTGTTCTGAATGCTCAGCTGCACCCTAGATTCTTACGCAGCGGGTTGTCACTATCGCAGTTAGACGATGCATGGGCATGCAGCCAGTCATTGTATACGAGATAGGTCGACCGATGTATATTCCGTACGACTACTAGACATTTCCGCGTCAAATGCCCTCAGTACACGTGAATGTTTTCCCATGGAGCGATTCAGAGGAAAGTGCAGACCAGACCCCTCGACCCAGTCCAATTCTTGCAGTGACCGGGCTCCCGTGCGCAGCCACAAAGTCGCGCAAGGACCAGAGCGAAGAAGACCTGGATATGAGGGTCATTGGTGAGGCTAGCTCTGCTGGGAAAATCCTTCGTCACTGCGTCGATGCCGTCAGGAAAATTCAGAACGAGAACGGTGGAGAGCAATTATGCGTTTTCAAGATTGGGCTCACGGCAAATCCTGTTCAACGAAGGGCAAGCTACCGCAAGCAGAATTTCAAGAATTTCGTCATCATCCATCAGACCTGCCGCTCCGATCTTCTGGGCTTGATGGAAATGCTGGAAGCTGCTATCATTGCTGAGTTCTACGACGCTGGTTGCCGATGCCGAAACCGACAGCTCGGAGGGGAGAGTATGCGTGATCGAGACCAAGAGCCCCGTTTCACTCCTCCATATTACGCCTACTGTGCAGCTACAAATGCTTCGCAAAGGGAACCTATTCTGGGGTAGCTTCCATCGACTATCTAGACTCTAGACAGGGTACATAGGGTGTGTGCTGGGTGTGAATCACTATATACATGCAAATGTTACAAATAGTGTTTATAGAAGAAAGAAACTATTTTGGGTTAGTTCAGGTTAGCTATGTGAAATTGTGAGGTTTATATCCAAAGGGGCGGGGGTGCTGGGTGTGAAAGCACGCTGCAATGTCAGCACAATTCCAGAGCTTCGCGCGCTGTGCAAAAATGATCTTGTTTGTGTAAGTCAGGTTTGTGAAGCTTGTGCAATGCTTCGATCAAGCACGATGGGCGGTCTTTGCATTCTTTTCAAACTTTAGCTTGTGCAATCCCTTTGTCGGCCGAGGTCCCGGCGAAAGACCTCGTCCTGGATGCCAGGACAGCGACGAAGACGGACTCCTGCCATGTGTTAGCGAAAATCGCGCGAGTGAAAGAATCCAGTGCGGACGCTCCCCTCTTCAAGATTCTTCGACAGTACGGGTTGGCACTGCCGGCACCTATCTCTGTTAAGAAGGTTGCGACCCTGGAAGAATATCCGTACTTGGACCCTGCATCTCTTCTTGAAGCGTTGAGCGGGAATGGCTACTTTCACAAAGTGCTTGGGGTGCCGGTCCACTCGGCTGAAGCATGTTTGCTGTCCTTTTGGGAGAAATTTCGAGAGCTGCATCCCAACCACGGAATATTCTCGCAATACCTTCCTCTTGGTAACCTGATCCCGTACTATCTTCACGGCGATGGTGGCCGTGGCTACAAAAAAGATCCGGTGGAGATCTTGTCAATGTTCCCTGCCCTTGGCGCAGGATCCAGATCGAACCGTGTAGATTTGAGTAACAAACGAAAGCCTGATGACCTCACTCTGGGCATCAATCTCCGGGGGAACTCTGGCACAACGAGGTTCTTGTTCGCAGTTCTCAGTAGCCTTGTCTACAAGCGCCATCCAGATGCTTTCGATGGGCTTTTGGATTTGTGGGGTCAGAAGCTGCAAAGCCTTTTGAGCGACGGCTTTCAGGCCATGGGGACTACGTGGTACGTTGCCATTATAGGGTTCACTGGCGATTCTCCTTTCGTCAAAAAGGTTGGACACATGAACAGATCCTTTCATAATGTTCGTAAGCGAGCTTCGTCCAAGAATACTAATCAGACAGGCTGCTGTTGGTTATGTATGGCAGGAACTGAAACCGCAACCGAGAACTACCCCTTCGAGCACCTCGGATTTTTCGAGCCACTTTGGTTACAGACACAAAGACACAACAATCAAGTGCCCTGGGAAGGCAACGGTGGCCCGCTGCTGCCGTACATGCAATTGGATGCTGACGACACTCCGTCAGCCTGGTTCAAAGCCGATTTGTTTCATGTGTTTCATGCCGGCGTCGGACAAGATTTTACTGCCTCTGGAATAACGTACAGCATGCGGGTTTTATTCAATCTCGGTGGCTTCGACCGAGACCTCGCAGCCTTGAATGAGGTCTTTGCTACATTCATGACATCACAGAAAAAACGCTTGCACTGCGGTTTTTTGACGAAGGACCTCCTAGGTTACAACTCCACTCGCGAATTTCCTGAGGGGAAATGGTCGAAGAACAGTGACACTGCAGTGGTGATGAAGTTTTTGGTATTCTTTTTACAGCAGGAAGACTTTGCGGGCGAAGTGCAAAACGATCCAATCTTGAGTCAAATCTTGGAGGCGGCTCTTGCGATGGGGCGAGCGATTCGCAAATCTTTCCGAGCCGACTTCTTCATGGCATCGGACGATTGCGTTGACATCATCCAGTCACTCGGGATCAGCATCATTTGGTTTTAGATAAGGCTCAACCTGTGTCCTCATGCAGTCCTATATAACTCGATCGAACATTTGATTTATGAACTTTGTCTGGTTTTGTTTCACTCTGGCTTGGGGCAATCGAAATAAGAAGGAATGGCCATGCATTTCTATGCGGCTACTCCAATCTGTGCAGCATGTGCTACCGCAACGGCTTGTGCTTGTTCAAGAACAGGCCGAAAATTCACTATCTCAACCATATTTTTCTGCGTATCTACAATGAATGGACAGTGGCTGGGACAGCCGTCAATCCCATCGCCGAAGCGACCTTCATGTCGGAAGACTTTGTAGGCCACACGGCCAGACTTTCACGAAGGGTGGATCCCAGGGCAATCGCCCGCAAGGTGCTTCAGCGATATCTGTGTTGGATACAAACGGCGTTGGACAAAGATACTCTGCTGAACCTCGACCTTTCCTGGCTCGACTAGCTAGGACAAGAGTAACTCGAAAGCACCATGAGCACATTCTTTAACCGAAGGGCTTATCAAATAACAGCAAGATCCTCAAAATATCCCTCTTTCCCAGGTTCGCTCCTCGATCGGCTGCGAAGCCAGCTTGCGATGGCGCCAAAACATTGGCATTGACAGCTTCGGAGCTTTTGGTTGTGCTTTCGGGTTGATGTCGAGGCTTTTGGACCCCCCCCGAAGATGATTTAATTCAACATTAAAGTACTTTGAAGTCGCAGTAGTCGCAAGACAACACTTGCTCTCTCAATCCCACAAGGTTGTGCCTTGTCCTGTCAAAACCCAAACGCCCGAAATTTCAGGCAACGCCCGCATTTCTGAGGATTTCGGCTGCGGCTGTTTTTTTTCAGGTGCCGGGCTTCACAGGTATATATATATATTATGTGTATGTATGTATATATATATATATGTACATATAGGCATACAGGAATGTAAAAGTCAGTGAACGGGCTTTGAGGATGGATCAAACTTGACTGTGGTGTTGGGGTACGTGGGCATTAGACTGGGTTTGGGTGGGTTCGTGCGTTAGGGTTTAGGGAGCTCGAGCCTGCTAGATGCCCGAGTTTTGAAGAACCTCAGCGACACACACAGTGGAACACAGAATGCGTGAACGCCTCCAGCAGGCTTGCAGAGGGTTTTGTGCTGGCACTGCGCACTCTGCGACCATGAGGGGCGAAACAAACGTATCGATTCCCGCTATGAGGGAGCTTCCCCAGGAGAAGTGGTGCAATGTGTGTTTTTTTTCAGATTGTTGTTTTCATGTTTAGTATTCACAGAATCCCCCCGATCAGACCCGGGTTCTGTCTGAAGTCCAAGACAATGAGCCAGGCATTCATAGATCACATAATTGTAGTAGCTCCAGAAGATGACGCACAGAAGCATGAACCCCAGATTGCGCTTTTGTAGAGTGTGCTGAGAAGGTGGCGCTTCAATAACCCCCCCCCCCAAAGACGCAAGATCCTTCCAAGCAAACGGCTGCCCAAGAATCAGCACATCGGCGAACGCCTGTCGTCTCCATACTCGCAGGCGTTTGATACCGAAAGGGGTTTCTAAGGTGGATGGGGTTGCGATGCAAGTGTTAACTAGCTATACTACTAACTATATTTTCAATCCTGCAGACGTATACTACCATGTATACATGACATAGATAGGTGGTCGACTTCTGACCCTACAACTTGAGGCTCTCACATGACTCAACAGCCTGCAGAAATTTACTTGTGGGGAGCTAGTACTATTTATATCAGCATGAAGATTAACACCAATATTACTATTTGTACTTTCAGCTTTACGATTACTGTTATATTTGCTACTACGACTAGAATTCTTCGTGAGGAATGTGTGCAAGGCTTCAGCGTTTTGGTGCTGAGCACTAATTACCCTGCAAACCTCGGGGCCTTTCAGTTGGGGTAAGGGACTTCCTGCTCCCGAAAACCCAGTCCATACAAGCCCTTCGTAGGCTATCAAGCCGCTGAACCTCAAAGCTTCAAAGCTCCATAAGGTCCTAAGGCCGCGCATAGAACCCAATGAATCCTACACCCGAACAGAAACCAGAAGCAAACACACACCCTGTCCAAAAAAGGATCACGAACACAATTTATCAAGAGCAGCCACTGAGCTGCTAGAGAGGCGTACCTCTGGAAGATCCGTGGCAGTGATCCTGAGATCTTGGTTGAGGGTTCCGGCTGTTAGGGCTTGGGGGGTTCTCTGATATTTACTTTGTTAGTGCTCGGCCCGGCTTTGGCGCTTCTTTGGGTTGAGGGGATTTATAGCCCTAAGGGTCCAAAGGACTCAATAATTAGGTACTCGGGTTTAGGATAGTAGTTATGTAGCTCAATATTTAGGAGAGTATATGATTATTAGGTACTTGGACCCTTAGGGTAGAGTTGCCTCACCGAAGCTTTCAAGAGGTTAGTTCACTTGGAATCTGTTGCACGGAGGGTCGGAAGCCGACTCGGGAATAAGGCGGAAGCTTTAGGATGTAGGAAGCGAGTCCATTCGATACACTAGAGTTCACGCTGTGTCGGATTTGTGATTCCGGAAATTATATAGGCACTGGTTCGCAAAGAGTGTGTTTCCTTTCGAAAACCCACAGAGAAAGCCCGAAATTCCTCCGTAAGCTCTGGCCTGCCTGATTCACTGGGTTCCTCGCATGGCTTCACAATCTCCACTGCGATATTCCTGCAGGAAGAAAAACCGATGCGCGTCCACAGAGCTCAATCTTGATTGGGTAGCAGGTCCGCATCCACATACAACTTCATCTGGTTTACATATATCATGTAATCCTCAATTGAGGAGGGTAGGATAGCATGGGAGTCATGGAGATGGCGGTTCCCCATGCCCCCCTTGCCACCCGCTGCAGAAGCAGCAACAACTCCCTGAATAACTCATAGCAATGCCGATTGAAGTCAAGTCCAGAAACCTGTCTAAACGCCTGTCAAGGAAAGCTTTTCATGATGCAGTTGATGAGTATAAGTAGCATTCCATCCCGGACCTTGGCAGTGAGCTTCAAAGAGAAAGCCGGGGTGGTGTCTGCCTCGTGGCTTCAGAAGGCAAGGGTCTACGAGCCCATATACGCAAGCCGTCGGGGAATACGTGCCATGCTATGTAAAGTCCTTGGTTTTATTTGGGCCTTGAGGGATTTCAAGGGACTCCAAGTTAAGTATTACGACTGCTTGCTGGGTCTGCTGGGTAGATCATGCAGGCCATTAGAATCAAAGCAGAAAAACACAGACAACAGTTGCCACAGCCAAGGACTGACTAACCTGAGTTCATGACTTCTGACCTCATGGGACCCCGTAAATGCCTGAACCCTCCCAACCCGAAGCCCGGATCCAGTAGGGTAGTTCAGTCAAAGGTCGGAAGTCACCACCTTGCCTGGCATGATAATATGACAAACCCTGGTTGAGCATTGAAGTGAAAAGTCTTATTTGCCACAGTCCACATCACCTCAAGAAGCTTTCAGGAATCTCGGTTTGTTCACAGAGGTTGCTTTGGCACCATGTTGGGCCCAATCAAAGGACGTGCGCAGACTGTTTGTTTGAATCTTGGTGTCCCTATCTTCACCTCCCGCATTGCAGGGATCCACAACACATCGGAACAGCCGTAGCCTTAAGTTGGGGACAGGAAGCTGGTGAGTTGCGGCTGGAGGCTCAGTGCCCTGAACTCTAAACACGCCCATCTCCCCGAAGCCACAACTTCAACCCACGAAGCCTACCAAAGAATCAGACTTCACGGACGAGCCCTAGACCTGGGATCTGCCTGAACTCATGGATGTGTAAGGTCCACTACGCTGTTAGCTTTATAGGTGTAGGGTTCGTCGGGGTTAAGGTCTAGGTTTACTTTAGGGGTTCGCTGGGTAGAGTCGCAAGCCCTTGGGTCGTCGCGGCTTTGACATCGAAGTAGATGTCTGGGCCCGAACAGGAAGCCTTGCAGCTGTTGTACTATCAAGATATACAGGAACTGGAGTCGTCAAGGAATGTGGACATCGACTATTCAGGGGCCTGTCTGTATGAGGCCTTAAGAGTTCTGATGGACGGATTGATTCAGGGTTTCGAATGCGTGATGATTCGGATTTGGGGTTGCTTAGGGCGGCTTTAGCATGCTCGGATTGCAGCGCAAGCAAACTCTTCTGCTCAAGCACCTGCAAGTTTTTATTAAAATCCTAAACCCTTCACCCCAAAAGTCCCACCTAAAACTGCGCCTACAGCCCTCAAGCATAGCCGGCATAATGCTCTAAACAAACCCTTACGGAACCCTAGCTCTTACAGTATTCACCGAAAAACCCTGTAAGTATCACCCCATTGTAACCCTAACAGCCTACACCCTACACCTTTTCCAAAACCGCCGACGACCCCACCCGAGGTCGGTGCTGCGCCGAGAGTGCTCTGGAGCGTGGCATGTAGGGAGCTGGGAAGACCAAGGCCAGCTGCCTCGTAGAGTATACGGTATATATGGATTGGGGTTTAGGGGTTCAGGGTTTAGGGATTTAGGGTTTAGGGTTTCGGGTGTAGGTGTAGGGTTTTAGGGCGTTAGAGTATACGGTATTAGGGATTAGGGTTTAGGGGTTCAGGGTGAAGGGTTTTAGAGTTTAGGGGTTTAGGGGGTGGCGTCAGGGTTTGAGGGTATAGCGGCTTTAGGGTTTAAGGGGTTACAGGCTTTTGTCTCTAAGGTTTATAGGGTTTATAAGACATGGAGCTGTTTATGGGTACAAGGTTTGGGCTTGGGACTTCAGGGAACTCGGAGTGAAGGGCTCGGAACTTCGAGGCTGCTTTCGGACTGTATCAGTACACTTTGGACTCTAGAGTCTTGGCTTAGGGTCACAGATTTATAGGGTTATTGGTCTGGGGTTGCAGATTTAGGAGGGGTCTATCTTCATCCAGCTTTCAGTGGATTTCGAGTCTATAAGGGCTTGTCCTTGGAAGGGTGCCGGATCGGGTTTGGGGTTTGCAGATGTGGTGTGGTGGTGAAGTCCACGTTGCATCAACGGTTGCTTGATGTTGCTTGTAATGCATGGCAGGATATAGGATCCAACCTCTACTCTAGAGAGTCTGTATCGAAAACCCTCCTAGCTTTTCATGATGCGCCCTGGGGTCTAAACACATCGCGACGGACTGGGGGCGGAGCTGACGTGTCCACGATACCTCGGCAGTTGCGACCACCTTGGCGGCTGCAGCGATGCGGTGAACGTTTGAAGCAGCTCCGTGCACTTGGGAATAGCTCGAGAGGCTCAGGGCTTGTGATTGTATGCTTGCCCGCTTTGTCTTCGCCGCACATCTCTGCGCACTCCTTTTCTGCGATCGTCAGCTCTGCTCCTTTCAGCAGTCACCGCCGGATTTCAGCGCTGCTTTGACAAGTTGCCTCCACATGCATGTTGCTTCTAGATGGAATACTCTTAAATGCCAGCTGATTTTGAGGTCGCTCTTGGTGCGGCACTTGCGAGCCCTCTGTGGAGTTGTATCCTGTTGCTGCAGAAGAAATCATTTCATTGCATGTCAAGGCCAGGAGTGAAACAACTGTCGTCAATCGGTGTTTTGCTTGCGGAGGCACCCAAACTCCGGAATCTCAGAAATCCAACATCCTTACCGACCTTGGGCAGGGAGCCCAGTTGCTCCGTGTGCAAAAGTCTTATGCATCGTTGCGGCAGGCCCCGGCTTTTGGGGAACCATTGTTGTATGCGGACCTACTCTTCATGGAGGCTTCCAGATTGAGAGGGAATTGAATGCCTTGTCTAGTAAATACGCCTGAGCTGAGCTTGTCAACGTTGTTATTGCGGCAGTTGTAGCAGGATTCAGGCTTGGGGTTATAGTGTGGATGACAGTCTGGAAGCTCTCGCAAGTTCACTTGATCGTGCTGGCAGGCGGCCCATACCTGCCAGACAAATGCAATGCGGAATACCCAACTTAAATCCCGAATCGTAAGGAAAGGGCGGCAATGCTTCGGACTCACGTTTCAGGATTCAGGGCTGGGGTTTACGCTATGGAAATCCATTTCTGGGGATTGCGTTCGAGAGCGCAATGCGCGAACGAGCATGAGAGCCATAAACCCGGGTGCTGTACATGCACTGTCAGACCGCAGAGGAGACAGGGAGGACAAGTCCAGGGCCAAGCATCTACATGCATTGCGGGTAGTGCTCATGACAACCCGGCTAAGACGAATGACAACCATGAAGACTTCGCGCTCCAATCCCAAGTCACTAGTCACTACCACGACCCTATAAGATCAATCGAACGAGAAAGCGAGTCCCTGCCTGTGCAGTCGACGCGCAAAGTGGCTTCCCACACCACAACACGTTCAAGCATAGCTCTGCCGCTGGCTTCGGGCGACCGTGTTCACATCTGCATCTGCTACGAGTAGTGCCGCAAGTACCGTTCGTCGCCACCAGGTCAGTAGACATCCAAACCAAACCTGTATATAATCCTTGTAATAACCCGTACAGCAACCACATAAAGGCCGATAAGCCCTTTGTAGTAACCCCAAAACCCTACCTAAACCCCAAGGGTTGTGGCCGCACGGAGGACTCAAGGCGCCTGCATTGAGACTCGGCAAGTTGAGCGGCGAACCAATCCAAGTCCTTTGTCTGGCTAGTTCGAGATCACCAGCACGGGGAGCTGATCGGAAAACGAACATCACATGAACAAGGTCATGTCGAAGCTTGTCCTGCTCTCAAAGCTTCACAGGAATGCTTTCTGCATGCCATTCTGGAAAACCAAACACCCTGACCCTAAACCCAGACCCTAAACCTTGTCCCCGCCTGTTCGACTGGCAAAACACGCTGTTGACACGGTAATGCTCACAAGCAGAAGTGCGGCGAATAGCACTTCCGAATCTGTGATGCTGCTCAGTGCGACATCACGTCAAAACAATGCGTCGAAGCTTGGAAGCTCGGCGTCGATGTTCTTCGGTCAAAGCCCTAAACACTGCTGCAATCATGACCCTGAACCCAAACCTCAAACCCGGCCCCTGCCATTTGGACTCGCAAGGGCTGTTGACGCCTGAAGACGCCGTCACGTCGACAGCACCACGTCAAATCTTGGAACCTCGATATAGATGCTTTTTGGCACTGCAAGCCCCAAACTCTCTGCAACCATGACCTTGAACCCAAACCTCAAACATGCTCCCTTGCAGTTGGACCGGCAAGGGCAGTTGACACTGCATGCTGCCGACACGTCGACAACACCATGTCGCAGCTTGGAACCTCAACATAAAGGCGTTGTGGCACAAGCTCTGACTCTTTCTACCATTACCCTAAACCCAAACCCTAAACCCGCTGCCTGCCACTTAGACCGGCAAGGGCAGTTGACGCTGGATGCTGCCGACACGTCGACAACACCATGTCGCAGCTTGGAACCTCAACATAGAGGCGTTGTGGCACAAGCTCTGACNCAAACCCTAAGCCCGCTGCCTGCCACTTAGACCGGCAAGGGCAGTTGACGCTGGATGCTGCCGACACGTCGACAACACCATGTCGCAGCTTGGAACCTCAACATAGAGGCGTTGTGGCAAAAGCTCTGACTCTTTCAACCATGACCCTAAACCCAAACCCTAAACCCGCTCCCTGCCAGTTAGACCGGCAAGGGCAGTTGACGCTGGATGCTGCCGACACATCGACAACACCATGTCGCAACTTGAAACCTCAACATAGAGGCGTTGTGGCACAAGCTCTGACTCTTTCAACCATGACCCTAAACCCAAACCCTAAACCCGCTGCCTGCCACTTAGACCGGCAAGGGCAGTTGACGCTGGGTGCTGCCGACACGTCGACAACACCATGTCGCAGCTTGGAACCTCAACATAGAGGCGTTGTGGCACAAGCTCTGACTCTTTCAACCATGACCCTAAACCCAAACCCTAAACCCGCTGCCNACGCTGGATGCTGCCGACACGTCGACAACACCATGTCGCAGCTTGGAACCTCAACATAGAGGCGTTGTGGCACAAGCTCTGACTCTTTCAACCATGACCCTAAACCCAAACCCTAAACCATGACCCTAAACCCAAACCCTAAACCCGCTCCCTGCCAGTTAGACCGGCAAGGGCAGTTGCCGCTGGATGCTGCCGACACGTCGACAACACCATGTCGCAACTTGGAACCTCAACATAAAGGCGTTGTGGCACAAGCTCTGGCTCTTTCAACCATGACCCTAAACCCAAACCCTAAACCTGCTCCCTGCCACTTAGACCGGCAAGGGCAGTTGACGCTGGATGCTGCCGACACGTCGACAACACCATGTCGCAGCTTGGAACCTCAACATAGAGGCGTTGTGGCACAAGCTCTGACTCTTTCANCCAAACCCTAAACCCGCTCCCTGCCAGTTAGACCGGCAAGGGCAGTTGACGCTGGATGCTGCCGACACGTCGACAACACCATGTCGCAGCTTGGAACCTCAACATAGAGGCGTTGCGGCACAAGCTCTGACTCTTTCAACCATGACCCTAAACCCAAACCCTAAACCCGCTCCCGGCCAGTTAGACCGGCAAGGGCAGTTGACGCTGGATGCTGCCGATGCGTCGACAACACCATGTCGCAACTTGGAACCTCAACATAAAGGCGTTGTGGCACAAGCTCTGGCTCTTTCAGCCATGACCCTAAACCCAAACCCTAAACCTGCTCCCTGCCAGTTAGACCGGCAAGGGCAGTTGACGCTGGATGCTGCCGACACGTCGACAACACCATGTCGCAGCTTGGAACCTCAACATAGAGGCGTTGTGGCACAAGCTCTGACTCTNTGGATGCTGCCGACACGTCGACAACACCATGTCGCAGCTTGGAACCTCAACATAGAGGCGTTGTGGCACAAGCTCTGACTCTTTCAACCATGACCCTAAACCCAAACCCTAAACCCGCTGCCTGTCAGTTAGACCGGCAAGGGCAGTTGACGCTGGATGCTGCCGACACGTCGACAACACCATGTCGCAGCTTGGAACCTCAACATAGAGGCGTTGTGGCACAGGCTCAGACTCTTTCAACCATTACCCTAAACCCAAACCCTAAACCCGCTGCCTGTCAGTTAGACCGGCAAGGGCAGTTGACGCTGGATGCTGCCGATGCGTCGACAACACCATGTCGCAGCGTGGAACCTCAACATAAAGGCGTTGTGGCACAAGCTCTGACTCTTTCAACCATGACCCTAAACCCAAACCCTAAACCCGCTCCCTGTCAGTTAGACCGGCAAGGGCAGTTGACGCTGGATGCTGCCGACACGTCGACAACACCATGTCGCAGCTTGGAACCTCAACATAGAGGCGTTGTGGCACAAGCTCTGACTCTTTCAACCATNCAGTTAGACCGGCAAGGGCAGTTGACGCTGGATGCTGCCGACACGTCGACAACACCATGTCGCAGCTTGGAACCTCAACATAGAGGCGTTGTGGCACAAGCTCTGACTCTTTCAACCATTACCCTAAACCCAAACCCTAAACCCGCTGCCTGTCAGTTAGACCGGCAAGGGCAGTTGACGCTGGATGCTGCCGATGCGTCGACAACACCATGTCGCAGCTTGGAACCTCAACATAGAGGCGTTGTGGCACAAGCTCTGACTCTTTCAGCCATGACCCTGAACCCGAACCCTAAACCCGCTCCCTGCCAGTTAGACCGGCAAGGGCAGTTGACGCTGGATGCTGCCGACGTGTCGACAACACCATGTCGCAGCTTGGAACCTCAACATAGAGGCGTTGTGGCACAAGCTCTGACGCTTTCAACCATGACCCTGAACCCAAACCCTAAACCCGCTCCCTGCCAGTTAGACCGGCAAGGGCAGTTGACACTCGACGGCGTTGTAGCTGGCTTTTGCAATTGAATTAGCGGCCTAGCTTGTGCCGGAAGCCAGAAGGACCAGCACCAGTGCCAGCCCTGGAATCAGCACCAGCACACGCGAAATATCATCACGCATGGACTGGGGCACAGCATAAGAATCACGCGTGGTGCACGTGTTCTTGTACTTGTGAATTTCAGCAAAGAATGACGCGATGTCTTTCAATGTAACTAGCAACGGGAGTTGTAAATATGGCGTGCCAGTATTCTGGCGCCGACGACCGACGACCGCCACGGAAAATCTCCAGATCGTGGAGCGAAGAAGACACACCGAAGTGGCTTGCGGCGGATTTCTAGCAGCATGAGCTAGCAGGAGCAGAAGCACTAGCATTAGCAGCACGGCAGTGGAAGTGTAGCAGTAGCAGCATAGGAGTCGACGAGGTGGAGCAGTAGCAGACTGCAGAGCAGTGGCTCTAGTGAGAGACTGCCTGCAGGGGACACAACTACTTGTTCGCGGGAAGAACACTGTCCTCCTTTGGAAGGAGATGTTTCACTCCATGATCTGACCTGACGACCTGGGTTTGCAGAGACATCCCGCGGAATGTCTCTGCAGAGCCGCCGACGATAACAACTTGGAGCTGCAGAGTATCCTCCACAGCTTGCAAGTTGCACAACCTCTCGGAGTCATAAAGCTTGGAGGGAGCTCTTCGCGCTGTGCTTAGGCAGAAGAGCACCTGATGAGCAGGCCTGATTGTCCAACTCTGGTCGATCTCCTCTTTCCTCAGGTGGAAGGTGTGCGCAAACAGAGGGGTCGGCAGAAACACCCTTGCCAACAACGAGAGTCGACCCTTTAACTAGCTGTGCGACTATAGCTGTAGTATACGGGCCTATATAAGCCTGGGGGGGGGCGTACTGGAAAGGGTTCTACAACGGGCCACCGCCAAAAAAAAAACTACATCGGGACGACGAGGCGCACGTCCGACACGAACGCGCCTCTGGAAACCGGGAATCGGAGGCACTTGCCACTCAACAAATACACTTCCACCCATCTCGGCATGGCTTCACGGAAGCAGCCCTTTCCTGGAGTTCTTCGACCGGCAAATACGCGATAGATGCAAACAGGACTTCCTCCCTGACTGCGGCGTTCATTGGCACAAACAAAGCTTAACTGTGGCCGCATTACTTCTATAACCCATTAAATGAAAAACAACAGCTATCAGTCAGTTGAATCGGCACAGCTGAACCCTGCATACAGTTTCTTCTAGGAAGCATTCTCTGGCTACTGGGCCACAGCTGGTATGCTTACATGCCTGTTGTTGGGACTCAGTTCTTGTTCGTTAAGATGGTCCAGGAAAGGATGGTAATAAGCTCCGTCCACACATGGCTCGATGAGAAAGCCCAGGCTGCGCGCGGCCCAAGATGCCTGTCTTCCAACCCCTATGCGCACAACAGCCGCAGTATGCCACATGCATGGCTTTTGTGCGTATATGCAAGTTAGCGCAAATTAAACATGGGAAGGGGCACGCGGCATGCTCATGCTCATATACATATGTGGCTGAAGACGGATGTAAGCGAGAAATAGCGAGAATCAGCGAGAAGCTGGAGAAGAAGGGAAGAACAAGCCAAAGAAGCTGAGAGAGAAGCAAGCTCCAAGGCAATACCAAGTCCAAACTCTAAACTCTCAGCCCGAATCCCCCCAACCTCACACTCCAATTCTTAAGCACTAGACCCTTGACCTTAAACCCCGAACCAAAGCCCATCAAAACGCTTATAGAAGCCTTATAGACCCTATAAGCCCCTTAGAAAAGGACCCCTTCTAGAAACCTTGAACCCCAAACCCGAAACCCTAAACCCTAAACCTTAAACCCTTAAACCCCAAACCCTAAATCCTCAAACCCCAAACCCTAAACCGTTAAACCCCAAACCCTAAACCCTTAAACCCCAAACCCTTATGCAGGAAGCCCACAGGCTCCTCACGCCTTGGGGCTAAGAGCCTGGCAAAAGATCGTCCGATTGCCGATGCGAAGGCCCGCAAGAGCGAACTGCCAGTAGCCATCCTCCCGAGTCCCGAAGCTGATCGGTACCATACGGTACTACAAGGCTTGCTATAAAAGGTACTGCAACGTACTATAATGGCTACTATAAGGTACTTTACTAGGATTACCATCAGGTACTACAAGGGTTGTTGTAAGGCAATACTACAAGTTGGCTACAAGTTACCATAATGGCTACCTTAAGGTATCCTAAGGTACTATACTGGTTGTTGTAGGGCAATACTATTACTACAACTTACTATAATGGCTACCCGAAGGCATCCTAAGGTGCTACAAGGGTTTAAGGCAATACTACAAGGTACCATAAGGTACTTCAAGGCTTCCTATAAAAGTACTGCAACGTACTATAATGGCTACAATAAGATACCTTACTATAATAGTAAGGATTACCATCAGGTACTGTAAGGGTTATTCGTACTGCACAACGAATTACAACGTACTATACTTGCTGCCATAAGGTGCTACAAGGGTTACTCTCAGGTACTATATATTGGGGTTCCCGATCCGATGGACAACCTACGTAGGGCCGGGACACAGAACCAGATCCCTGAACCTCCAAAGCGAACGAAGACTCCACGTTTATAAAAAGGACCCTAATTTAGAGAAGTACCCACATCGAATTCTCAGGCTGTCCATACCTCACACGGACCGAGGTGATCGGGCCCCGGGCGTAAAGTTTGTGCGTGTTTCAAGGTGCACTTGTTCCGAGAGCTTGCCCAGGCTAGTCTTGGAAAAGCCGTGGTGCATTCGGAATAAGCCGCATAAGTTTCGGGGTTCATGCGTGCAACCTCGCCACCCCAAGTAGAAGGATGGGAGCTTTAATGACGAAGCTGGAACAAGTAGCCTCTTAGCTTGAGACACTTGAAGCGTCAATCCCAAAAGCCTAAGCTCCAAACAATTAAGCTTCTGGGCCTCTAAACTCCATCAACTCCTACGTCGCCACGAAGAAGCCCCTAAACCCGTAACCACTCGACAGCCCAAAAAGCACCGAGACCTTTAACAAAGACTCTAGACTCTAGCCGGGAGCAATCACGCCTCCGGCTGGTGCACCGGAGCCCAATTCAGCTGTGTTGGGTCGCCTATCACACTTTAGGAGGAGGAGTGGTTTTGGGGCTTCAGGTTCAGAGTTTAGCGGTGGGCAGTTGAGATTTTGGCTTTGCAGGTTGTAAGGCTACGGAAGATTGGGACGTGGAGTCTCGCTGTTTCGGGTTTGAGGTTTACTGAGGCTGGAGGTTTTCGGGTCGGACCTTTCAGATGTTTAGGCTGAGGGCTGCTCCTTTGTCTCTTGTTTGGGCTGGAATGGACTACTAGAGTCACGAAGACTGATTTCCTGAAACTCCACTTATCTCTGTATGAGGTGGCAACAAGCGACCCGTTCACACGAAGCTGTGCCTGTTGAGTGGCAACCTAGATTTTCTGCAACAGCACACCGGTCACTCGTGCGCACTGCCAAACCGAATACACCCTCGATAGGCCTTAAACACCGAAAAGATTCCACAATATACAACACCTTCTACCCCATAACCCAGCAGTGCAAAACCCATGTTATAGAAGCAGGCATCCTAAGGGCCCGGAAATGCCTTCAGGACCCGCTTGCGTCCGGAATCGAGCTCTCGAACTAGAAAGCACCGTCCCGTGTCGGTTCAGAGCCTTGAGATTCTATAGTCTTTACCCAAAGGCCCCAAAGTAGTTCCGTTTGGGGCTTCATATTTAGAATTCTATAAGGTAATCCCAAAAAGGAACTACTTTGGGGCCTTTGGGTAACCCCAAACCCCAGCCCGAAAACAAGGGTCACAAGTTCTTGCGGCCCAGACCCAAATCCGAGGGGGAGCGCTGCTGATCCGCAAGAACAAGCTGGGAGCCCCAAAAGCTAGCCCGCGGTTTAGGGTTTAGGGTTTAGCGTACAGCGGAAACATACCCAAAAGTATACCCAGACCTCTACAAACTGATAGCACGGACCCCTACAAAGCTGAAGCCCAAACTCCCCAAGCCGCCTCGGAGGCGTGCAGGGTTCAGGCCGCCGATGGACAGCTCCCCACCATCCGCCTGTTATGGGTTTGGGGTTTAGGGTTTAGGGTTTGGGGTTTAGGGTTTAGGGTTTTATGTTTTATGGGTTTGGGGTTGAGGATTCTGAGGAACAGGGTTGACAGGTTACAGCTTCAGGCTTTTCGGGGCTTCGAGCTTTGGATAGTGCTTTAGGATTTGAGGTGTAGGAGGCTTTAGGAGTTTTGGTTTAAATAGAGTCTATCTTATAGAATGTCGGCATTATGTGTGATGGAAAGACTAGCGATCTGTTCAGCAAGAAGCCAACGGGGCATCTGTTGTGTCATGTCTTCTGCTGGTTGAGCTATACAATGAAGCATCCGAACTATCCGAAATTCCTTCCTTGGCCTCGGAAACCCTGCGTCCTTCTTCAAACAGAAACCTCAGCAAGCCCCCAAACCCCTAACACGCCCCTATACATCCCAAATAACCCCATACATGAATCAACATATGTTCTATAAATCTCAAGTACCCACATAAGCCCTAAACCATTCTCTACACCTTGACTTAGCCCTTCCCCCCAACAAATCCTGACTACGACCCTTTAAAAACACCCGATGAACCCTAACCCCTAAACTGTAAGCCCTGAAGCAGCAAAATCTCAAGCTCGCCGCCTCCAAGAAAACGCCGAAGCGGCGGGCCATGCCGCTGGGAAGAT
This sequence comes from Symbiodinium sp. clade A Y106, assembly GCA_003297005.1. Lineage (NCBI taxonomy): Eukaryota > Dinophyceae > Suessiales > Symbiodiniaceae > Symbiodinium > Symbiodinium sp. clade A. The sequence goes on from BGNK01000608.1 coordinate 164,863, forward strand.
CTAGACCTACAGCACAGGGATTCTGGTGCGGGACTTGAGTTTTTATGGGGTTTCATAAGGGGGTTTAGGATTCAAGGGTGTTTCGGGTTTAGGATGCATGGGTTTCAGGGTGAGGGGTGTTGGAAAGGACTGCCTCTGAAATGGGAGATTTATGGAGTTTTGTTTGATCACAAGGATCTATACAGTCTGCTTAGTCTTTAGGATTTAGGGTTTATAGGGCGTTTAAGGTTCAGGGGTTTAGGGGCAATAAAAAAGTCTGTTGGAGGGTTGTACAAGGTTTTGTGCTGTGTAGCAAACTAAGATAGCCCTGAAAGAAACTGGGTCCAGAGCTGAAAGTTCAACGTGTTGCTGTCTTAATGCTTGATGTTCAGCACCTGAACCCCCAAAAGTAGGTAAAATCATAGCCCAAAACCTATAAAAGGCCATTATTCTGCATACTTTTAAGGTCCAGGTAACATAGTGCTCAGGGATTTGGATTCAGACCAGAGGGTCTACGCCTTCAACCCCAAAACCAAAAAGCCCTAAAACCCAGGGTAAAATCCTAAACCCATAGGGACCCTTAGGGGGGTAGGGCGGAGGGAGGTACGGGGCCTTAATATTAATAAGGCCTATTTAAGGAAGTATAGTCCCCTACCCCCCTCCCCTAAGGGTCCCTATGATACACCCAGGACTCACAATCCAAACCTCCCCGGATCCGTATTGCCGTAGCCCAGATGATTTTCAACAGAGGCCGGTGCAATTAGAGCTGTTAGTCACTGTTCGTCCTTAGGTTGCCTAACTGTAGAGAGTTCAAGGACCCAACCATTGGAGCTCTTGGGGGATTTTCGGGAGGTAGATCGGAATTGGGGTGCATGAGGTTCGGTCACAGCCCAGGCATCTATTGGAGACGCCCTAAAAGCCTTGTCTTTGAAGCTTTGGGCATAGCGGTGTGTACCAAAACTTATAACACTGCATGAAGCCTTAGAGGTCAGACCACATGGGACGGCTGAGGTTCCACCGAAGACCGGAACTCCGGGATCCTAAGGCGAGAAGACCACAGCCAGAAAAGCAAACCTCCCCTAGTCTCTGAAGTGTGTTGTTACCTGAACTTGGTCGCCAAATCTTCCTATCTTCGGATCCCGATCATAGAATACGTTACCCAATTAAGGTACTGCAATGTTTCTAAAACTCTCTGTCTACGTGTGTCAGACTCCAGTTTCTTAAAGCTGGGCTCAGTCGTGTCACACAGAACAAGCATATCCGACCAAAGCTTGTGAAAGGACCTCATCTGGCTGTGCGCATCAAGTGAATGGAGGCAGCAGTGTGGCTGGCCTTGTTTGAAGTGGGATGCCGCGGAATTGCCGAACCTTGCTGGGTGGCGCCGGACTGCTGTACCCGAGAAGTTCCTCTGCCCATGGCGAGAATGGCTCGGTAGGTGTCGTGGCGGCGTGGGTGCACGCGGCAGTCGGAAGCATCGCTCGTTGCCGTAGAGTTCGGCGAGAAATACAGCTGGCCATCGAGGACAAGGAACGATGCGCTTGCGCACACGACATCTTCTCAGTGGTAGCACAGTCTCGGTGGCGAAAGGTCGCCCAGGGCAGTAGCAAGACCCTTGCATGTTCAAGTTCAGGTTTGTGAAGCTTGCAAGATGCTCGCACTCACAAGCTCCTGTATGCAATGACTGTCTATTCACAGAGAATGCATGAAAGTCCGCTTTAGCTATGTAAGGTTCCGTTGCAGCCCGTACACATCGCATGAGCAGCTTCTCGCCAACCCAAACATTGGCACCATGTCCAATGAGCTCACAACGGAACCAACCCTGGCTTATAAGCGACTTTGAAATATTCTGTGCCAGTTCAAGCCACCTTTCTGGAGTGTCAGCGCGCACGAACCACTCCAAGTCTTTGTCCAAGACATGTACCCTTCCAGGGCTCTGCTTGCCATGAAGCTCACCCTCGCGAAGGATCCCAATCAGCGTGCCTCCGCTCGGAAAGTATTGAGCCTGAGCTCTTCCCAGAGCCACAAGGCAACTGTGCAACGCGCGGTGCAGCTCGAGCGGAGTCAGCTGCACCACTGGCACATGATGCTGCATCCACTGCCGGGCAGGTGGCAGAAGCAATGACTTGGTGCCAAGATGTGTTAAGAGCCAGCCCACATGATCCAAGAAGTCCGGAAAGGCAATGGTTTTGTCAACGACCCGCAAAAGTCGCTTCGCCTGCCTCAGCACCCTCCGCCAGGGCCAGTCTCTCCGCTCCCTCGATGCTCGGATCTCCTTCATGGCGCTCCGCAAATTCCGGGCTCCCTCCTCCACGGTGGCTCTGCTCAGCTGCTTCGCAGGAAGGCTCTCAGAAGCGAAGAGCGGCAGGGCCGAGGCCACAACCAGCTTCGACTCGAAAAGGCGCACGAAGGCCAGGGCTAAGGCCACGCAACCGCCGAGGCCTTCGAGGCCTTCCCAGCCTTCCATGTGGTCTGCGGACAGGATGAGCTTGCGCTGGGGGGCCTGGGCCCACCGCGGCGCGGAGACGGAGGTGCTGTTGAAGAGTTCCCAGGTGTAGGTCCTCAGGTCTTCGAAGATCTGCCTCTGAAAACAGCAACTTCCGTCGGGTAGGAGAGAATATGTGACGAAATCCACGCAGCTCATAGCCGAGGCATACTGTAGCGCAGCGGCCAGGTAAATGCATCGCATGACCCTTGGGTCGCTGAAGCTCAATCCTCCCACGTGCCATGCAAGTCGAAGGCTTCAGCTACAGTACTTCCAAATCTGAGCGAGTCGGTGCTCTAGAGTGAACTCAGCCCACAGCACACAGAGGATCCCATGGCGGAAGGTGCCAGACTTCAAGGCTTGGGGGGGGGGATTTGTGATTTCGGCGAGTTTGCACGTTTTGGGTTGTGGGCTTCGGGGCTTTTGGATTTCGGGCTCTTGTTTTCGTCCGTGGTTTCGGTTTTGTGAATTTTGGGGCTTTAGGGCTTTGCGGTTCGGGCGGTTGAGGGCTTGATTGAAGGCTTGATCTTGACACACAGCTAACGCGAATCATTGATCCCGAGGTTGAGTGAATTCAATGTCTTAGGTTTGAGGTGCCGTGTTCAGATGGACTTAGATTCATTCACGAATCTGTGCAGAATCAGAAGCCCTTCGCCCTAAAACTGTAACTCGAAACCGTGAATGCTCTGAAATCAAGAGTAGAAAGCATTGGGTTCAGGTCTTGAAGTCAATTCTAATGTATCTTGAAGGTAGCCTGACCCCTAAAACCTATAAACCATAAACATGCCCTGGACTGGGTGTGCGTGCGGCTGAGGACATGGAAGATGGGATTGGCGGCCAGTTGTGCAAGACCAAGGCCTGGACGCTTGTTAATAGTACTATAGGATTCTATGATAGGGTCCTGCGAAAGGGTTTCTATAAGGGTTCCTTAAAGGGTTCCCAGGTGCCCGATGACCTCTGTCGACTATATAAAAGCCTGTATAGGTTAAGGGTTTAGGCTTAGTAGGGCTACTGTTCGTGCTCCTGACAGCTCCTGACAGCTATAGCCCAGTAACCTGTTATCTTGGTGTTCCAGGAGATTGTTTACTGCCTCTGAAAGTCCAGTATGCCTTCATGGAGGGAACGTGCCTTGACAGAGACTGCAGAGATCGGGTTTATGCATGTGCTTGGACCAGGCAGGTGTTGGGCTGTCTGGGAGGAAGGGATGAGAGTCAACCTTGAGGATCACTGCCCGGATTAAAGCGAAAAGAAGAATGTACCCTGCTCAGGCCAGGAAGGCTTGTTGACGTATGGGAATCCTGCAACCAGCCTTTGGCAACCATGAGACTTATCCGCGCTTATCGTCGTGATGCCAATCAACTATGCTTTCAATTCCAGTAGGGTACATCTTCAAAGGAGGGGGGGTGAGTAATGAGTAGGGAACATTCTAGCGGCGAGCAAAACGACAAACTCACTCCCGGACCAGCACGATCACGATCTGCGGGCGCCTACAAGCCCGTCTTGCAGCATGTCCCGGAACGGGGCGTCGCTCATGTTCGTGACCTCTTTGATGGATCGCAGAATATAATACACATGAGCTCTACAAGAGTACCAAACGTTTCCAGAGTATCCATCTGCACGTAGAAGTGGGATTGTACTGAACCTCTGAAGCATTATTTCGGCAAGCGTTTACGATAACCAGCACATATAACGGAACCACAGCGTAGAACAGCTTCAGGCTAGGAATGTTCGGGACATGGCTGTTGATTCGGGATCCGTGCGGATAGAAATCTCAGACGGCGCATGCACCGAAGAGTTCCCTGGTAATGGTCCGCGGTATGATTCAAACAACAGGGCAACCCTCAATCAAGGGAGCCCCAGGCGTATGCAGAATTTCAGGCCTCGTACTGGCTCAAACAAAAAACCCTTTTCTGGGATTTGGGTTTGGGGAGTAATTGCCTGAAAGGTATTCATGTGTAGTTCCTCCTGTGTAAACGGCATGTCTTAAGCATAACATCACCTTGTCGCGAGTCAAACCCATAAGCAGACTTGAGGGTCGATATGCTTCCTGACAAAAAATTTAAAAGAATCGAGCCTCACATCTGCGGCAACCAAAAGCTCCAGATTGTGCGCAAGATGCTCCAAGTTCTCAGCGACAGTTCTACCCGGTACGGGGCCTCTGATAGAGCTAAACACCCGGATCTGTGATCCCTAGATAAGGTGCCACAGTTTTACCAGAAATCCTCATGAAACAGTTCGCCCTGGTAACATCTGTACATAATGAGGTCCTCGAATCTTTGTTTGACACCAGGATTATGCCTCTGACCAAGAATCCCGGCTCAACAGCTTTCGTTTCTTTCTTACTTCAAAGCCCCATACCCCGAAGCACCCAAAAGCCAAAGCGTTACATACACCTCTGCCCGCCCCAAATAGGGAGCAGCGAGATAGTGCCGGTGGCCCCGGTCGCGCCCGTCCCAGAGACTCCAATATGGGAGTTTCCGAAAACAGGGGACCCTAATATAGTACCCTAAACAGTAGGATCCGTATTATAAGGACCACAAAATACGGTACTCCAATATCTCAATGAAGGGACCCTGAAAACAAACAAAACTGGGCTCTCCGGCTCCAACGAAGCCTAGGTTTGCGCACTGCGCCTTGCGAGCCACACCGCCGAAACCTCGCAGGATCAACGGAGCTCTATTGAAATGATGGATATATGTTATATATACCCATAGGCCCCAAAGTAGTTCCTTTTTGGGATTACCTTATAGAATTCTAAATATGAACCCCAAAAAGGAACTACTTTGGGGCCTATGGGTGTATATATATATATATATATACACAGGTTTTTTTAGAAAACTATTAACGGGGAAGGGCTATGCGGACTCTGATGCTAAGTTGGGGGAAGGGTTCGGGGTCAAGGGTCCAGGGGCAGCTTCTGCAAAGTATCTTGAGTAGAGGCCTAGTAGCTGCCAATAATGGATTTGGGATCCCGCATTCCCGCCGCACCCAACCCTAACGGTCCACGTACCTAATAATCATATACTCTCCTAAATATTGAGCTACATAACTGCTAGCCTAAACCCGAGTACCTAATTATTGGGTCCTTTGGACCCTTAGGGCAATGTTTAAACTCAAACTCCAAACTCCAACCCGACATCCTCAAGCGAAGCTCCACGGCGCCAAATCCTAAACCCAATCTTGTAAGCCCCGAAATCTGATTTCTCAGCCGTATCCTAAACCCCAAGCCCCTAAACTGTAAACCCTAACCCTAAACCCCTAAACCCCTAAATTCCTAAACCCTAAACACCTATAGACCCTACATGCAACGTCGGGCCCCTGAGGCCCAGGCATAGCCGGTCGTAGATCAAGTCGCCGTAGGCCCGACCAGACCCGTGGTCTATGCTGGTGACCTCAGGACCGGGGATTCAGGAGCTACGATTTTAGGAATTTAGGGGCTTAGGGTTAGGGTTTACAGGGCTTCAGGAGCTACGATTTTAGGAATTTAGGGGTTTAGGGTTAGGGTTTACAGGGCTTCAGGAGCTAGGATTTTAAGGTTCGCAGTGTAGGGCTCGTTGCTAGTTAGTGCCTTGCATACTATCATCTTGGAAATAACTACCGCTTGGGTCTTAAAAATTAGGGTTGCGGCGCTGCCATTGGGGTTCGGGATTGCGTTCCTGGTTTCCACAGCTCCTCTTCTTGTCAAGATCTGTCAGGCTTACTGCTTGCTGCTGCTGAAGGCACAACCCCTCAGCGGCAGAGAGCGCTACAGCCAACCCGCATGGTGTAGGAACCTGGATATTGTTGAAAAGGATTCCAGCCATCTACCGCCCCCGAAACCCTGCGCAAACCCTTAAAACAGACCTTCTACCCCATCCACAACCCCGAAATCCACTGCCCCAAGCCTCTTGATCTGGAGACTCCCCGTCTCTTTGAAGCCTAGACCTTCTGAACTTTCAGCCCGGTCCTAGTAACCCTAAATCTCTACAGAAGACCACAAGAAACAACAGCATAGTTAGTACCATTACATACCATGTGTTTAGGGTTTCGAGGGTTTATGGGGTTTAGGGTTTAGGATTGAGGGTAAGATACGGTTTAGGGTTTAGGGTAAGATACTTATTCTAATGAAATCCTTGCATGCTCGGCTCGCAACCCCTACTGTGATGGCATCGCGGCGGATGGTCCTCAGCCGGAGCTCCGGGCTGGTAATGACATTACCCATAGGCCCCAAAGTAGTTCCTTTTTGGATTACCTTATAGAATTCGAAAAATGAACTCCAAAAAGGAACTACTTTGGGGCCTATGGGTAGGGTAGCTACATCTTTGTGTATTAGATCCGTAGCAGAAACCAGGTACCCTAAAAGAGGGTAGGATAGGACCCTCTAGGTACAACTTAGATACTGTAGGAACCTGATGAAGAAACCCTGGCCCTCTAGCCCCCAAATAGTAGGATTCATATAAGGAACTCTAAAAAAGACGCAGGGTTTCTGAATCAGGTTCCTGCAGTAGGAATTCCAAAATCAGGGTCAGTACGGCTTCCTGGGGCCGATATGTGCTTCGTCGTTGGGGGAGGCTTTGGGGATTGAGGGCTGAGGCGGCTGAGGCGGTTGATGATTGAGGTTTCACGTATCCACCTACCAGTATTTACTTTAAGTCCCATCATCTTCCAAGGAAGATTCAAGCTGTTAAGAAAGCCAGGGCGAACGGTTCAAAATTGTGCTAACCTCCCGGCTTAGGCGAGAGAAGCCCTCGTGCGTGCGCTCGCCAAAAGCACAAGGAGTTCAAGTCGCACCAGAACCCTAAGGGTCCAAGTACCTAATGATCATATACTCTCCTAAATATTGAGCTACATAACTACTATCCTAAACCGAGTACCCAATTATTGGGTCCTTTGGACCCTTAGGGGAATGTTAGCTGTCCAAAATCCCCCGACCCTGACCTTCATGATCCTGAAACTTTTAACCTAAGTTTAAGTCAGGTTTAAGCACAAGGTCCCGAAACCTGAGTTGTGCCAGGGACCTTACACCTGAAGCTTTGCGAAACACAAGCTCGAAGTGCAACACCCTCTGCAAATTCTGCAAGCAAACAGTGGACTGGTATCAAATCACACGGCCTCCTACTGGAAAGTATGGTTGCAGCCAGACACGGGTGCAACATGCACATACATACGTGCATGCATGCATGCATGCATATGTCGCATGCGTGCATTCGTTCGTCTGTACATACATGGAGTTACGTTTAGACCTGCACAGATACATACCTACGGCATACGTACATGCACGCGCACACACAGACACAAACACAAAGTCGCACAGCTTGCGTGAAAACGGTTGCTTTGGCCCTCTGAGGACCGAACCTTGCACCTGCGGGCACCCGCACCTGTGGTCAAATATTTCGGGTACTGGGGTTAATGAGTGTGGTTTCCGATCCGCGAAGGCGGGGGCGATATGTCAAGCTTGCCGTGTACAATGCTACACCGCCGAATTTGGTGGAACTAACCTTGCGGATATACAAATACTGGTGACCTACTGGTGATCCATTTGGAGGTTCTGGTTCGTTCGCCAGCGCCCCCGTCATGGGGGCATGACGCCCATGATATACCAGAACAGTAGCAAGAGTCAGGTCAGTGCATTACCAGCAGCACCGTAATTATTGTCATCGCCCTCAAAGGTCTAGGCCTTGCTACCCTTGCGCGGCTCTGGACTTTCACAAAACGTGTTCTGGGACACATGGTGACCGATTGACCCTAGGGACGATGCAAAGCTAATCTCCCTTGCAATCTGAAGGACGTGGGTCTTGATCCGGTGCTTCGTGGCGATATTGCCACAACTACAGTGACGTTATCATCGCTGCAGGAGCAGAATTGAATGGAATATTGGATTGTAAATTCCAGATCCGAAAAAGACCCCGAGCCACACAAACATTGAAGCTTTCGCATTCACAGACCTTCCACCAGGAGCAACTTCCCAAAGCCATCGTAAACTGCGAAGTCTCAGAATCGAAGCAACCTCCTTTGAAAATCCACAAATCCACGTTATTTGGACCTGTAGTCACAAACTCAGGGATGCTTGGATGCCTCACCTTTAAGGTGTACTCTGCTTTGAGAGCTTGCAGATGATGGTTTACATGGTAATTCGAGAGTTGTGGTGTCCGAGCTCTTTGGGTTTGGGGCTTGGGGGAGCCTGGGATCCGTCTGCGTTGATCTCCCGCGAGCTGGTCGAAGCTCGGGGCGCGTAGCGCTTGTGCCTGGGGGGCGGCAACGTAGCAATCGGTCTATCTTTAAGTTTAAGATGACCTGTTTCCGGGGGTGATCATGGCTGCCACTACATCACACTGCTGAATCGCAGCACTCTTGCGACATGCAACTTTATGGGCTTCATATGCAAGCGAACTGCTTGCCTCGAAATACACTGTCAAAATCCTTACCATACTGCGCCTCGACACTGTGTTCTGGTTGATCGGGTGACTGGGGGGGCTGAAATGGATGGGCGCAGCGGGATCAAGACTTGGAGCCGCAGCATCGTAACTGACGGCAGGTGGTGTTTAGTGCTGAAGAAAACATCTCCCTTTGGACGCCAACGATTTGGCAAGCCCGGTGTAGGCGTATTGCAGTGATACCGATCAGCTCAGCTCAGCTCTGATTACGGTGGCCGGGCGGTATGGGATGGTTAGCTCCACAGTCGCGGAATAAAGATGTATCAGTAGTTTCCTTGGCATTACCTCAGATGTGTTCCAGACCTCGCTAATTCTTCACCTCACGGGCATCCACACAGGACAATTAACGAGAAAGAGAGAGAGCGAGAGAGAGAAGCATGCAGCCGCTTGAATGATCAAGGCCGATATGCAGCAGGTCTGTCAAACCGCGATGATCATGTTCATCTGAAATACATTAAAATACGTAAAGAGGGACAATTTAGGCGTGCAGTTTGACGACTCGTTGGTGGCATCCTCGATCTGCTTTGCTGGCGCCGCACTGCGAGGGCTCCGGCTATTACTACTGAGACGCCCGTCCACCAAAACGCACTCACTGTGGCCCAGCTCATTCCCAGCGCGCCACTCTTTCTCCAGAACCCGGCGTTCATCATCTCGCTCGGATCTTTCTGATATTGGGGCCAGAGCCTAGGTTCCGTCTCCAGAAACCTCTGCCAGCTGTCAGGAGGCGGCGCCGAGAGCTGGTGCCGACATGGTGGTACTAGCAGCTGAATCCCATGAATGCTAGTAACACGATGGCAAAATCGCTCGTTTTAACCCTGTTTCGTTTGGAGCTTCGTCTGCGACTTTGAACGAACAATTGGCAAGGCAGATGTTGTAGTTCAACTCGTGCTCATTCGTACCAACGAGCGAGCATGGCAAGAACGTTGTTGCCAAGGCAAGGCCTACTTGGTAGGTAGGCCATGGCTGTGCTGTGAGCTCTCAGGATGTGGGGTGGGGGGTGGGGGCGGGGGGATTAAATTCCGGATCAAACCAGTAGGCGGACACAGTACCAATAACTCTTATGTTGGTGCGAGGTCGTATTTAGCACGCTCCAGGGCAACTACACGACTACTGCTGAGACGATGGGCACCGGAAGCTATCCTCCACTCAATGAACATTATCACCCACCGTTCATTGGCGTTTCCGTAACAACCGTAGTGTTTATGTCAAGACCACGCAGCAGCCAAGGACCCCGACTCAAGGCATGCGAGACCTCAGTAGACTGACAGCCAGGGAGCGACGTATCAACATGGATTGTAGATCGTGCTGTAGTGTCCTTCTTGGTGCTAAGGTTTGCACTCAACGCAAATATGGGTTGCCATTGGGGTGTCTAGTGCAAACACTGTGGAGGCTCTCATGAGTGAGAAGCCGTCAGTGCTTTGTCTTCAACCTAGCATGCATAACCCTAAACCCTAAACCCATGACTTGTGCCTTGTACGACCGCAAACTAGGAGCCGCTTTCATGGCAAATCTTCCCTTACAGCCAGTCCCCGTGGCTCATGGGTTGTGCATCGGCGTTCTCTCCCTCTCTCTCTCTCTCTGCACACTCATATGGTCATGCTGCGAGTACTTTAGGCTTGCAGCACATACACTGTTATTGGCCTCCTTTTCCACCCAATCCAAGCACACATCCATCCATCCATCCATCCATCCATCCATCCATCCATCCATCCATCCATCCATCCTTCCCTCCATCCATCCCTCCATTCATCTGTCTATGTGTCTATCTGTGTATCTGCTTATCTGTCTATCTATCCATCCCTCCGTCGTTCTGTCTACCCATCCACCAGTCTACCTATCTCTGTCTCACCAACCAGTATCAGTATGAATGTATGTATATATATATATACACGTGTGTGTGAATAAGTATACATATATATATATGTATGTATATATACATACACATATACAATTGTGAATGTAACCGCCGAATGGCACAGAGCAAACTTGGACAATGCCGTGCACTGTGAGTACATGAGCACAGCGCTCTAAGCTGTTCTTTCTTCTTGATGTCTTCGTTGTTGTGTGTGTGGGGTGTTTGGCGCGAAGCCTGGCATGCCGAATACATGTGCATGTACAGATGTTGAATGTATGTAAGCTGAAAACTGTACAATATGTGAAGACTGGAAGACCAGCCTTCGTGTCTTAAGTTTGGTGCATGTGTTCCACCAAGCCCAGCACTTCGGCATCGGCTTGAAGGAAGTATCACCTGCAGGTGCGAGGGTGAGAAACCCATGCTCAGACTATCCCTGAGACCGCAAAGGTCCAGGAGATCTGGGAGTTTCCGAAAATAAGGGGACCTTATTTTGGTGTCCTTATAATAAGGATCCTACTATTTAGGGTACTATATCAGGGTCCCCTATTTTCGGAAACTCCCATCTATGGTGGAGGAAGGGAAGCGAAGGCTTCGCCACGAGTTTCCCCACCCTCCGAGATGAGTTTAGCTCGACTTAGCAAAGATTCATGCCGGTATGTTTGCAAAGCTAGGAAGGACTCTGCATAATCCCACCGAAATACAGAAACTGATACCACGCTGGCTCACCCGAAACCTAAATCAAGCCCCCCAGTAAAGCTGGGGCCCAGTGCCTGTCCAGAGGCAGTGTCAAAGGTTACCTCATCGAAGCTTTTCGCTGCATTTGGAGTGCAGGCTACGGTCTGAACCCACGTTGGGTCGTAGGCATTATACTATGCCAGGTGGGGCTTTTAAAGCCTTTGAAAAATATAAAATGCCCCAAAGCCCTACCTACTATGTTATTCTGTAGTATACTATACTATAAACTATACTACCATACTTTACTATAATGCACTGCATGGCAAACCCGTTGGGGACTTACTCTGTAGATTCTAGATCCTTCCAGGGGGCTTGGTAGAGAATCTGCAGGGGATCCATCTAAAATGGTATTGGACTGAATCCCAATGCAGGATTTGTTGGGGTCTCGCCATGCCGTATGTGGATCCCCTTTGGCCTACCAACATAGAAAACGGATAGTTAAGTGTGTGTGTATATATATATATACACATAATACACATGATATAACCTACTATAGTATACAATACAATACCCTAGACTCGTCCAGACTCCGCCATAGATTCTGGAAGTACCGCAGCAGAATCCGAAAGCTTAGACCCCCCCGCCCCTGAAGACGCTGAGTTATAGGTCCGGGTAGTTTTCAAAGTGCTCTACTGTGTTATACCTTCTTGGATCCTGTCAGGGGCCTGGGTCAGTGTAGGTAATGCCGTAAATCTGAGACTGAAATCAACCAAAAACCCTCCGGAACTCACAGCTGAATCTTGAAGCAACAGATATCTGCCGAGACGCCGTAAGTCGCTGAAGCTGCGGTCGTCCCAAGAAGAGCTCCCCAACCTCGCACACCCGGGGCGACGTCGTAAAAACCCTTGTCATTCAGATGTACGGTTTCTGGTGGATGGAGTTTTATTGCTACTGGTACTGTTCTGATTGTCAGTGTGACAGCTTATATTCCTTCCGTAGCTATTTCCTGCTACTTGCTGCTACTGTAGGCTGCGGGGAATGTATTTTAGTTTCGGCGCTTTTGCATCCACCGCTGAGGATTCGGGGTGCGTGTTAAAGGAATCCTTCTGACAGTAGCCCCTCAAATGTACTACTTCAGTCAAGGACGGCTGCTACAAGCTCTGGATGTAAAGAGAACCGACAATGCAGTAGCACTAAGTGTTGAAGGCTGTTGAAATCATGCTCCAGTTGACAAGGTTAAGAGCCTTTGGGCTTCAGTGTATTCGAAGTCTTGGTCCACATCAGCTCGCAGACATCGCTCATCAAGGCTTCCACATAGGATGAGTTCCGCCACGATGCACCTGCTTGGCGACATCAACAGGCCGAACTCAGTTGCATTGGCTTTGATTCAAGACAATTACAAGTAGTAGCCGTTCAGGCTCAAGTTTAGTTTGTTTAATTTAGGGTTTAGGGTTCAGGCTGGAACTCGTTCCGCCAGGATGTATTTTCGCATCAAGCTACACAGAGCACCTCGTCAAATCTGACAAATTTGATAAATATCTCACCAGGGCTGCACAGGACCTTTGCCTACCCAAACCCGGAACCCTTACTTACTCACCCCTGAACCAATACCCTACAACGTGGTACAGGCGATATCTCCATTTACCGCCGCTCCGCCACAAAAGAGCCCTATCCGCAGGTGTCGAACTCACTGGGGCAGGCCTGTAGCGTTGCCCCTCAACCTTGTCGGAGGCATTCGGTGCCCAGGGGCTTGGATGATTTTCGGAAGGAGTAAGGACACCAGGTATGCACCGTGCAGGCACACGTGTGTGTTTGTGCACATACGAGGTTTATGGTGCGAGAGATGGACTGCACACTCTGGCCATGCAATGGAGTCTTATGCTTGCTTGACCATAACATGCATAAGCCGGGCAAAGGGCCGCCACTTACAGGACACCTTGCCCCAATCCACTAAGTAACCCGTCGGCCAACTCGGCGCCCAAATATCAACCCAAAATTCCCAAAATCCAAAATCCCAAATCCCAGTTATACCCTTAAGATCGAAACCCCGTTATTCCTCAACCCAAAATCCCCGAAAAACACCTTCCGCTGAAGAAGGAGAGGGAGAAGAATAATTTGACGATGACCCAGAATTAATACCAGCAGATGACGAACAATCAACAAAAGCCCCAGCATTAGCAAGAAGACATAAAGAAACTATTGATTATTCAACAAAAATAACAAAATGGCAAGACAAAAGCGTTCAAGAAGAAGACATCAGATTTCAGTTATTCTTAAGCGGCACAGAATTAACACCAGAACTAGAAGAAGAAATAGCAAAGCTAAAAGTAAAGGGGAAAGGAAGAAATCAAACACGAAAAGATTATCTAATAAATTATGTGGATAGATTAATTCAAACGGGCAAATGGACAGACCAAGTCAATGACCAACTGTTGCAAAACAAGACTGGTGGAATGGCGAGAAATGAAGAAAGGTAAAGGTAAAGGCCGTAGTTCGTCAAGTGGAATAGGAGGAGCAATAGCCAGTGGAGTAAAGGAAATAGGCGGTGCGGTTTTAGATGCAGGTAAAGAGGCGGTAAAAGAAGCAGTCGCGGCAGGTGCAAGAAGTGCCGTTATGAGCTTAATAGCTTCATATAATCTATTCAATAATATATGTTAAGATTACGCCCAACATTTGAAGAAATTGAAAGGGAAGCGAGAACAAGCAGATTAAGAATATTACCAGAACGACAAAGGAGAACACAACAAGGAATATTATTAGATGAGGTTGATTTTGACGATTTTGATTTAAGCAAATACGATAGGAAAACGATACTAGTGAATAACAATAATCCAGAGAAGGGAACACAAACAGATGCATTCAATGGAACAGAAAGCGAAAGTACTAAAACACCAGAAGAAGAGATTAAGGAACAGACAAAAGAAGAAAAAACTGAAAACCCAAACATAATTGAACACCAACAAGAAAATGAACAAGGAAGAACACAAAATAAATCAATAACTCAAAGAATTTATGATGGTGTGTTTGGAGAAGATGAAATCAGAGAAGAAAGAGAAGAGGTGAGAAATATGAAACAAAGAATAGAAGAAGACGCTCAGCTTGAGCCTGGCGAGCTTCGCAGTGCTCGCGACAGCGATGATGAGAATGAACTTTCCGTAGAGAAACAAAAAACAGAAGAGAACGATAACAGCTTACCCGTAAATATGAAGAAATCTTATGAGCCTTCTTCAGCATCATCAAGTTCACGTAGAAGCTCAAACAGAAGTGTATTGTTGCCCGTTGAAGAAGAAGCATTGAGCGAATATGTTCAATCATCAATACCAGAAACAGTTGAACTTCTAACAGAACTATTGAATATGTTGATGAAGCAACACCGCCCCAAAGCGTGATAAGTTCAAGGCGCTCACACGAAACCATCGAGTATATAAGTAGCAGGAGAACTGTAAGCTCATAAAAGCATCTAAAGAGTGAAACAATTGAACTTAAAGGCTTACCGCGTTAATACTTAAACTGTAATGAACCCCGAGCCAGAAATCATAGAAGAAACAAGCACAGAAGAAACACCAGTCAAGCAAAAGAGGTGCGCCCCATGGCGAAGAAATGCCGACGGCACATATAACAACAAACCATCTGACCCAGAATATTTTAAAAAACTACTACCGTCAAAATATATTTTGTCGTGTTCAGTGCGAATATTGTTCAAAACTTATTCAGAAAACTAAGCTACGGCAACATCACAACACATTGAAATGCCAAGCCTTCCGACAACGGAGGGTGATATGATGCCCGAAGAACGAAGCCGCCTAATATAGTGCAGTAATTATATTAAGTTGCTTTATAACGCCACCCGGAGCGGAAACAACCCATCCCAAATGTGCTTTAAGGGAAGTAGAGCGTATAAATTAATTTATAGGTTTTAGTATGTCAAGCAAGACTATACGAAATCACTTACGAAATTTACGCATTGATGAACGAAGAAACCCAAAAACTAAACAACACGAAAACAAAAAAAGTTAATGAGGTTATTAGACTGTTTGAAGAACGCAAGATTACCCAAAACACAACAGCACAAAAATTAGTTAAAGGGCTTTTGTCACCAAAGCCCGCAGAATACCAAAAAGCATTAACACAATACAAGGAAAATATTGACAAACGGAAGGACAACGAACCGTAACGAACCATTGAATAAACGAGTGGCAAGCGCAAAGGAAGAGAAAAAGCGGAAGCAAAAGGAAAACAAAAAAGAGAAGCGTTATTTAGTTGACTTTTTGCTTTACGTAGAGTTAGATAAGGAAAAAGCCAAGAAAAGAGACATTGCATTTTATGACCGACAGAATATTTGGATGGATGAACAACGAAATAAGGCAAGCATTTGTTAAGCCAGCTATTGAAGTGAAAATCCCCGATGAGGTTAATAAAAAAAATCGTTATAAAAGAGCCGATGAAAGGCCAAGGACGTGTGGAAAAAAAATTCAGAAAATCTAAAAAAGGAAAAAAATATTATGATAACAAGTTATTAGAACATATAAAGAAAATATTAGAATGTGACCCAAAAGTTCTTGAATTCTATTCCAAATATCCAGTAGATTACATCACGGCCGTTAAGATTTTAAGCAAAGAAGAGACTGAAGACGGGGACGGGAAAAGAGAACAAAACAAACAACTCAAAAATGCCGAGAATGTAAGCATGTATCACGAATACATTCAAACGTTTTTTGACCCCAATGCTTCTACAATCAAAGAGGCTATCGCGAGAAACGGTTATATTGAAAATGAATGTTGGGTAAACGCATTGGTAGAACATTATAAAGGTTGTCCGAGAAAAAATATCAGTTAACACGAGAAAAGATATTAGATGTATTGAAGATGAATGAAGAAGAGTTCAATAAAAACGGTGCTTCAATTGAAGACATGGAAGTTGTCTTTAATCATTTTACTATTCCCGTGAGAATTTTTGACATCAACGGGAATTGCATTTATGAAACAACACATGTCAATAACAAATCAGAGCCTTTTACGGGCTCGTTAACAATAATCATGTTTACGTTATGAATTTTAACCTATCCAGCATACAGCAACACAGGGAAGAGACTTATGAATTTGAAGGTGAGAGCCTCAATTGATTTTCATTTAAACAAGTCCGAAGAACCAAGCGAATACATAATTTTTGATAAGATTGATGACATTCTTAAGCTTCATCAACCAACAAAAGAAGAATTGGAAGAACGGGAAAAAGGGAAAGTTAAGGATGCTTCGGCAAAAGCCTTGCAAACTTCGCAGAAGCTTCGTGAAAAAGAAAAAGAATACAAACTCATTCATTCAAAAAACGAATCGGTGTGTTATGTGATTTAGTGGAAACTGGTTATGAACCTAACATAAGATAAGAAGCGGGAACGAGTAGCCAACTAAAACTAAGATTTGATAAGAAAACGTATATAATAGCTACACAGAATTTAGTTCCTTCGTGCATACACGGAGGTGTTAGAGTCAAATGTGAAACAACATTCAACAACACGAACAAGGCGATGTTTAAATTTAATAAGGCTTTGTTTAATCCTTTGCATAAATCCTTTTATACAGATACTGAAATTGATGTATTAAACGAATACCGAACCATTGTGCTGCTAAGTTACAAGACAAAAACCGACAAATTGAATTTCGCGAAAAGTTCAACCAAATGACGGGTAAAGTTGAAAATCAAGAGTATCACCATTGTATAGAAGCTTCGCATAAGAACGCATGCGAGATAGATATGACCATAACATTTACACACACACACTGACCAAAATGAAAAAAATACCAGTATTTAGTTTAACCAATTCGACAAATCGGTAAATTACAATGGCGAGGAAATTGAGGATTTAGTCTTATACACGGTGGAAGTGTATAAGGCTAATCTGTTCTTCAACAAGCGGCCGTGCCTTTGTTACGGAAAGTTTCTCAAAAATGTTCTGAATGATGATATCACCATGACACACTATAAGAAGCCTTCCTTTATATATAATTGTGATTACAAAAGGATTGTTAACGAATTAGTAGAAACTCATATCTCAGATGATACCAAACAAGACACCAAACTTTAAAAAAAAATAGCAAATTGTTAGAGAAGGGCGTAACAACAGCTCAGAAATCAGTTTTATTTAAGGACTTACGGGAAGCACAGATGTATCAACATATGTATGGAGGTCGGATTAATATTATCAAACAGCTTGAGAAAGAAGATAAAGAAGAAGATGATGAGTGTAGCGATAGCGAGTATAGCGATGATGAAGAAGAAGCGCCAGACGAAGACACGAAAAAACAAGGAACATATTACGTTCTAAATGTAGCAGACCATGCCGTTTTGAAAAATGGTTATCGTTATATTAAGGAACTTGTAATTCAATACCGTAACTACAGAATTTACAAGGATTATAACACACTACGAGAAAATGACATTGAAGTATTTAGCGTGAAAACAGATGCATTTACAATATTAAGGAAGGATTTACAAAAAGCCATGAAGTTACGGAAGTTCGGTAAGGACATTGGCGATTGGAAAGGCGTTTTAAATAGCTTCGGCTTCCCTTATCAACAATATGAGATGAAACAGAACGAACCAACAGAAATACCCGAAGTTGCTAATGAAAGAACTATGTTAAAAAACGAATGGGATAGCAAAGAAGCCGTTGAGAAAGTCATTGAACACAAACACGTATTAATTAAAGCTTTGTTCGCAGGTTCGGGCAAGTCGCATATACCAAAGCAGATACAAGATAAAAAACAATTTGTTCGTAACACCCACGAATAATTTAAATCAAGAATGCGGAGTAAATGCAGTTGACATAATACCTTCTTTTCTATCCAAGTCGGCGAAGAAAAAATGAAAGATTTTGATTTTGATGTATATGATGTTATCGTTTTGACGAAATTTAACTTAATAGTATTCCCGTCTTAGCAAGAACAAAAACATTTGTAGAAAAGAACACCGACAAAATTATTGTAGCAACAGGCGACGAACACCAAGTACAGGGCGTCGTTGATATAACTAACACACAAGATTAGTTATAGGACATATTTAGATAGTTGTATAAAACAAATCTTTAAAGATTACATTTATTTAGAAGAATGCAAGAGATTAGCCAACGAGGAAGACAGAATCAAATTAAAAAGTATTTATCACGATATTATGAAAACAGATATGACAATAAAGCAAATTATTGAGAAGTATTTTGAATATACAGAAGCAATAGAACTTATTGATAATAACGTAGCATACACCAGCGAAACATGTAGGAAAGTACCGCAACACATTAGAAAAGAAAGTGGGGCATAAATGAGGAGTATGCCGTAAGCGATGAAGTTATTTGTCGTGTTTATACGAGATGCGAGACCTCAAAATTTCATGTTAATCCTAAGTTCAAAATAACGGAAATCAATTAAAAACATGGTTACACTTGAAAATGTGGCCACAAGGTTGCAACAATAAATTAACCTAACGAAGTTGAGACAAAAATTTATTTATGCTTCGTGCTACATATGCCATAGTAAGCAAGGATGTTCAATAGATGGCGACGTTATTGTTTATGATTGGATGTATAATTATGTTTCTAAAGAGTGGTTATATACTGCGATTACAAGAGCAAAGGATTCAAACAAAATCAAGTTTTACAAACACGAAATAACAAGAGACATTAAAGAACATGAGGTTCAACGAAATGTTAACCAAAACGTTAAACAATACATATCACAAGATATAGAAGCAGGGCGCTCAATAAACGAAGAAGACTACATAAATGTTGAGTGGCTTATTATGTCGCTTAAAACACAGATGCACTGACTGCAATGAACCCTTTGTAGTTGACAGGGATGGTCACAAGCTCACTACCAATTTATCAGCCAATAGGTGGAACAACGACAATGCGCATTATACAAACAATTGCAACAGAATGTGTGTTATGTGCAATTATGTGCAATTGTTGCGCAGGATAACTTGTAATAAATATTTTGTAATATTTATTATAAATGTCAGACAAGAATAAAATCATTTCGGATATTTATTTTGATAGAAGCTGGTTTGGTTCTATTGCCAACACGTTTCAAGATGCTAAGGCTAAAGATAAGAGTATTACGTTAGCGGATGTTAAGGCGTGGTTTGAAAAGAATGTGGATAGAAAGAGACCGATGTCGGGGTTTAATTCGTTTCTTGCGCCTTATGCGCATTATGAATATCAAATAGACTTATTTTTTACAAGCAATGACTTGAAAAAATCAAAAGTTTGGTGTTGGTATGGTAGTAATCGACATATTCAGTAAATTTGCGGTTGTTCCCGATTAAAAGTAAGCTTCAAGACGATGTATTAGCAGGAATAATAGAAGGAATAAACAAAATGGGCAAAAAAAACGAACTTATTTACTCCGACGACGAGGGTAGTTTAAACAGTCATGTCATTAAAGAATATATTGAAAATCAAAATCGAAATACACAGAACCCGAACACATCCAGCATTCGCGGAAAGGTTCATGCGCACGTTTAAAAATATGTTGTTCAAAAGAGTTGAAGCGGATGAGAAAAAGGGTAAATCAAATATTCAATGGACGGATTACATGTTTGAGATAATGATAACATATAATAATAAAATGCTTCATTCGGCAACCGATTTAACACCTAAGGAAGCAAAAAAGCCGAAAACGAACTCAAAGTTAAGGCTAACATTGCAATGAATGCAACAAAAACCCCGAAAGCATCCCGAATTAGACAAAGGCGATAAAGTTAAGATATTAAGGAAAAGGGACAAATTAGATAAAGAAAGAGTGAGCAATTAGAGCGAAAATTCCTATAGTATTGATGATATTAAAACTGTATTGGGACAAAAACATTATTACATCAATGGGCGCGTTTTTTTGCGCCACGAATTGCTGAAAGTGTAAGCACTTTCAGCAATAGTTGCGGTTGTTGTTTAACAACCTTCATAAACTGCAAAAGGTTTAAAACGTCCATAATGTTAGTGCGGATTTTTGTTTTATGGTTTTCAAGGTTTAAACAGTCCATAATGTTAGCGAGGATTTTTTTTATGGTTTTTCGTGATGTTGCTGTTTTTGAACTTTTGTGTTTTGTTTTGCTATATGGTTGATGCAGGTTTGTTTTGCTATATGTGTGTGAAATGTTTTGATTTTTTCGTGTAATTGTTTGAGTCAACGCTTTGAGCCAACTGTTTGAGCCAACGCTTGAGACACACGTTTTGGGGCTGTAGGGCCACGACTAACCGAAACTCAAATCCTATTTAGGGGTTGGGTTTTTCTCAGTTTGAGCACTTGAGCCGTCTCGTTTAGGGTCGCAACCACGAAAACCCGAAACTAAAACCCGAGACTTGAACCCTCAACTCGAAACCAAAACCCTAAACCACAACCCCAACCCCGAAAGAGGGTGGACCAGTGCTTCGTTCTCAATGAAGCGGGGGTCGTCAAAGAAGAGCCCCACCTGTCGCGCACGCAGTAGCTGTTCTTAAGCTTGGGGCTTCGACCCCACAATTCGCACAAGGCAAGCAAGGCAAGACACGTCCAGCACTGTTTCGAAACAGTCAACTCCGGATCATATGCCTAAGCCAAACCCACCATTAGATTTAAAAGTCAACTGTGTCGTATGGCAGTTCTTGGCGCTGGTGGCCTTGCTCTACAAATCTCAGCCAAGCTACGCAGAGTGTTGGCTTCTTTCCGGTAAGCAATTTCATTGCTCCTGGAAAGTCTATAAAACTCTCACCACTAATTAAAGCCTGCTCAGGGCCTCATCGTGCCGCCCCACGGAGCGCTTCCGCAAGATGAGTCCATTGGTCAACAGCATCATAGCCAGTGACATACTCTCCCGCCATGGTTCCGATGAAGCCCACCATAGCCAGCCTTCCATGTTCCAGTTCAAGTGTGCGGACAGCTTCGAAATCCGTGTACTCGAACATGGACCTTTTCCTCAATCCAGCAGGGTCCCCGAAGTCCCCAGGTGCCCGGCCTTTGTCAGTCCAAAAGACAGTCTCGAACCAGCCAGCAACCAGAAACAGGATCCCGAAGGCCTCTGCAGACGGACTTGCGAAGACGGCACCAAAACCGCTGGGCACATCAGTGAGACATGATGCCTTTAGCTCCCCAAAACCCCCTGTCAAGACGAATGGGAAGCGATAGTTGTGTTGGGCGATGAGGCCGACCACTGCCAACATAGCCACGCGACCATGTTTCAACTCTGCGCCCCTGTAGCGGTCGAACTTCTCTACATCACCGGTTGACAAGTTGAGGGGATCCCAGCGTTCCATCCCTTTGCTGGGATCGACCAGTGGCATAGTAGCGCCAACCATTCCTTGCCAGGGTCCGAACTCCCCGGACATGCCCCAGGTCATCCCAACACTTCCTCCCATAAGATCTTGTTTCGCTGCGCTGGCCTCTTTTTCTGCTGTTGCTGCCGCTTTTGATCCAGCGTCTGACTTTGTCTTGTCTCCTTTAGCCTTGCGCTGGGTGCGGGAGCTTGCGAAAGCTACAGCACAAATGGCGAGCGGGGCAGCGGCAACGGATCCACACCAGGATGCTGCACCTTTGCCAATACCCTCAGCAGAACGAAGACCAAGTCTGCCGCTGTTCCCGCGATCCTTTGTATTTGCAGCTGCTGGAACGAAGGTGACAGAGACGGAGCGCAGGTAGATCAAGCAGGCTGCGCAGGCGCCAGCGAGGAAAATGTAAGGGCACATTGCGTGAACAAGTGATGGCAACACCGGAGCAGGCTCTCAAAACTTGCACCAAAATAGCTTGATCACAAAAGGGTTAAGGGTTTCGGGGGCTTCCGCACCGCACTGACTGCCAGAACTGCGCTCAAGTCTGCCGGTGCATCACACTGCCTTTCTCAGGGAGCTGGTACAGCAAGATTGGCTCTTGAAATATGTGTCCTCTTGACAAGATTTACTTCAAGAACTCACGCACTTCACTTCAGCAGGCAAGGCATTGCAAAGCGAGACAGGTGCACCTGAAAGATGATGTCCGTCTCGCCGTCGTCCAAGATGCTTTGTCTCTATAAATCATTAGGAGGCTCCTTGCCCCATTAGGCTTGTTGTCCTTAGAAGGTTTAGGTTTTCAGAGGAAATCGTATACAAGGTTTTGGGAATGGGATGTTTGGGCTTGGATGTTGGTCTAAGGAAGAACGGAGATTTAGGCTTGCCGGTATAACGGGGACTTCTTCGGGAAGATTTCGTCCTATCGGTATAACGGGGATTTTGGGAATAGGATTTTGGTGAATTTGGGGTTGAGGAATAAAAGGGGTCTTGATCTTAAGGGTATAACACGGATTTTAGGAATAAGATTTTCAGGAAGTTGGGCTCGGGCTTGGCGGAATGGTTCCATAGAGTAGTGGGGCGAGGTGTCCTGTAAGTAAGCCCCCTGGCACCTTTTGAAACAATCCCATCTGTTTCGACACCTAGCCGACGTGACCCCCTCTGGGGGACCGACCTACTGACATATCTGACTTCCCTCATCGCTGCTCATGCCCATGCAAGACCAAAACACATTCGGCTCACCGTTAGCACATAGGCCCCCCACTTCAGGCCATCAATTTGTACTACCGAGTTACTGGACCCACGGGACACCGGGTCCTAATGCACAAAGAATAAGACAGGGGGCTTTAATACCTAGTAACTATAGTAGCTAGAATAGGCCGGGTTTTGGGGAATATGATACTATAACTGTAATAACCCCCAAGATAGTCTTGGTACTTATTTATGGCCCCTATACTAAAGCTCTGGCATTGGCTTCGGGCTTGTGGAAGTGTAGGAACGTTTAGGCCTCAGGCCGCAAGCACCAACAAAAAATGAACAGATCTGACAAGCTATTCGTCCTGAAGAATCATGAGCAGAGAGACGTACCAAGCCTCAAACAACCACAAGAAGTCAATTACCCCAATTGAACTCTGCGACTCTGCGAGAAGCCCTTTCTCACAAACCAGCCCAGGCGCCAAACCCGAAACCCCGAACCAGCAGCTGCAAAACTTTACCGCAGAAGCCATAGGCCATGTATCGGCTTCAGAGGGACTTACCCCAGCCCAAGACTTAACACCAAGCCCTACAGTCCAAACAGCAATTGCAGCAGGTGCCTCGTGAGTGGGATGAGGATGGGGCCGGCCTAGGTGTTGGGACAGTGCAACCGAGCGTTGCAATTCAGGCCTAAGGGCATCGATTCGGGTGTTGGCTAATTTCAGGCTGACTCCGGGGGTAGGCGTCGAAACCACAACAGGATCGGGAATTTCTCGAAATACAGGCGCGGATACTCCCTCTGCCCCCCGCAAGCATCGCCCTCTCAGTGAGGTCTCGCCTTTGCGTTACTTCAGGGGAGACTGCCTTGAGGTGGACCCTAGAACATGGGCCAATTTGCTGGGGCCACCACCCCCTCCGTGCCCTCGGTTGAAGGCAGCCGAACCTGCTGCAGTGCGATGTTCTTGTTCGTGAGGCGTGACCGAGACACCGTTTAAAAACACATACATCGCCTTACCCGGACCCCTACATACACCCCGGAATATGACTGCTACTACTACTACTACTACCACACCACTACCACAACTAGGCCGCCTGCAAGTGTTGCAAACCATGCTTCTGCTGGTGCATATACCCTAGCAGGTCCACTTCCTGAGCCGTTAGATTTAGGAGTTGAAGCATGTAGGCGCTTAAGGGCATGGGATCATAAGAGGAGTGGGCTATAAGGGTTTAGGGTTCAGGGTTTAAGATTTTAAGTGCCGTGGGCTTTCGCCGGCACGAACTCCCTGCACATTCGGGCATGCACGGGGGTAGCACTTGCGGCCACCCCAGGGACCCTAGCAACACGAGCTTTCGGCTTACGGGCTTGGGCTTAGAATATAAAGCTCTGCGCCCTCAAGCAGAAATTCACGCCTTCCTTGCCCAAGCTCTATGCCCTTTCGCCCAAATTGAACCTTCTTCGATCGATTCTGGAGCACCACGGAAAGGAGGGACATCCCGTCATCCTGGCAAAAGGTCTGTCGCAAGTCGAGGCAGTCGATGGCGGCAACAGGTTGGGGTTAAGGGTTTACGGCTTGAAGGTGTCGGGCTTCGGGTTCAGCGGTGAGACGTCGAACACGATGCACGAGACACGATTAGAAACATCACTGCTCAACAGGAGATGCGACTGTGACCAGGAACATCGCGGCTCGACTACAAGGCTGTGGGTTCATGTGGCATTCAGCGTTTTTAGCATCCTTGCGGTTTGACGATCAGATGCTATGACCATTTTGGTTCAAGGGTTGGTGGTTGGCAATACTACCTGAAAGGTCTACGGTTCAATCAGCAGGCTGATGCCACATCTGCAACAAGCGCAACCGTTTTCAGATTCTCGCTGGTTGAGGCTCAGCCCTGAGCCTACCCTTGCGACACGGTTTAGGGTTTAGGGTTTAGGGTTCACAAACCTAAGGGTGCTGAGAGCCCGGCAAAGCCAGATGCAGGCAGAAGGTTGAAGGCCTCAGGACTGTAGTCCGACAGTAACCCTAAGGGTCCAAGTACCTAATACTCATATACTCTCCTAAATATTGAGCTACATAACTACTATGCTAAACCCGCGTACCTAATTATTGGGTCCTTTGGACCCTTGGGGTACCTGGAGCATGGAGGCAGACATGAGCTAAAGAAGGAGAACAGCTCTCCATGTTTATGTTTACAGGAACACACGTACGGTACGTAAACAGACATACGTATGTGTCTGTTGAAGCGTGCGTGTGGGATTGTGTGGGTGTGTACACATGCAGACACATAAAGGAGTTATCCGCAACTGTTGTTCTCATAAGTCCTTCATATAGGTATATATGCGATATCAGCAATACTTCAGCTGTGACAGTACGGAGTTATATATCTGGTCAACAACCTACTGAATCTGCTGTTCACTGGTCTGTATCGAGCATGCATGTGCATGTGTCTTCTTATTCATGCACGCTTCCTTCGTTGGATTTGTCTGTGCACCTGGTGTACTCACTGAGAAATTCTGATAAAGCTAGTGCCCCTCAGAAACACCTTTGGTAAATGTTGCTTCCCGAGGGTTCGAAGACTCAAGCCGGAGAGCAGTATAATCGAATAGTATCTACCTTAGCCTAATTCAAGGCTATACTCCACGCTCAGCACTCAAAACCCGAAAACAATCCGACAACCTCGAACCCGACAAAATAAACCCAATACTGTAGCCCTGAGGACTGCCCTGATAGCTTCGAGCTTCCGAGTTTGGGTTGTGGGGGCAGGGCAGGGACTTATCTAGGGCCTAGGGTTTGGGGCTTTGAGGTTTGGGGCTCGGAGTTTCAATGTTTGAAGACTTTGCCTTACGGTTCAACTTCATGGACTGGTCTTTGCTATCATCAGCAACAATGCCGAACCTCATGTGGTCTCGTGAAGGATAGCCTAACGTCAAAATCACGCAGCAGATGTCTGAATGAATCCCTACACCAGGGCTTGCAGGCTCGTCAGAGCAGCAAGCATGGAGCCGTATACCGATCCCCTTCAGTTACTTTTTTTGTCCTCAAAAGACTGTCTGAAGTCTGCCACGGGCCTGTCAAGCTTTGCTTCGTGGAGTGCATGTCAGGGACATCCCTTCGGATCACCCTTTCCTGAACTCCACATCAGTACAACAAACGCAGGCGAGGCGGACGAAAGCAGTCTCACTATGTCCCACCATTATGCTTGTGGAGTCCTTGCCTATCTGCGTCAAGTCTTTACTCCGTGCTTCTTACAGCCCCCGTGCTTTTATAGGCCTCGAATACAGAATCCGTATCTCTTCCAAAGTGTCTATACTCCGACTATAGAATCCTTACACTGAATCCCAAGAAGAGGATTTGGGGTCTCAGAAAAGTAGGGGTACCTTATTTTGGGGGTCCTTGCAATAAGGATCCTATACTATTTAGGGTACTCTATTAGGGTCGCCTATTTTCGGAAACTCCCATTTGGGGTCTTGTAGGTGATGGGCCATTCCCACGGCCATGGCTGTACAAGGCCGTGCCAGCCCGGGAGGGAACGCGTGGCTCCGACCAACTTTGGGTCGGACCGCAAAATGCAAGTGCAGAGTCTCACGCTGAGCACTGGCGTTTTTTTTGGAGTTGTTGCCATGAATATCATGTTGAGGGTCAGATTCAAGGATTTAGGGTTTGACAGACTCTTGTCACGGTTCGTATGATTGCTACTGTTAACTAGAAATGGCTGTGATCCTAATTATTGTGTTGAGAGCGTTTACAGAATATTCTTGATTTATATTCATATTATATGGTAGTTCCTCAATTTGGGCTCCGACACTTTGCGGCGTGTGCCACTTCAACTTCTCCTCCGGAGGGTTTTCGGAGGTCAAGTTGCGAAACAAGTGCCAGTGGCAGTACCCGCAAACCCATGTGAGCCCGAACCTGTGGATCCTTCAGATGGTGGTGATGGGCAAAAGTCTAGCATTACCCTGAGCACCCCAACCTATGAGGGAATTCTGGTATGCTCCACATTGCGGACAGGTGCAGGAATTTACACATTAGCACTACGAGTTTAAAAGGCGACTGAGAATCGTGTTTGAGATGTGCTACTGGCCTGTCGTCTCCTACAGTGCAACAGTTTAGTATAGCTGAGTGCGTTGAGGATAAGTAATCCACCAACATAAAGCTATGGTGCATAAATCCTGCCTTCGATTCCACCGCTCCTCTCACTCATGGGCTTGCAGCTTCTGCACTGCCTCTTACCTTTCTGCAGCGGGGCGTTTGCAGGCACATGGGGGCTGCCACGGATTATGCAATCAATCAAAACGTCCTATCGTGAGGACAACTGGAAAGGACAAACAACATGATGCTCAGATCTTAAGTGAACTCCCCGCAAAGGGCATAGTGACTGACCCCATTCAGTGGTTTTTGTCTTCTCCTCCACCACGCTGGCTTGGGTTTAGCCGCTGCGACGGAGACGGAACCTCAACAGGTTAGGCTGCACAGTGGTGAACATTTCCGGTAGATGAATGGGGAAATGCAACGAATTCAAGGGAGCACTGACGGAGAACAAACGCTGTCGATGCTTGACTATCACTGCATCTGTATTTCAACATTTTGCGGGCTAGGACCATACCTAAAAGATGGAAGCCTGAACAGTTGACAAGCCTACCTCCCGAATATTTTACACCATCATCTTGCATGGGACTAGCACTCCTAAACCGTATGTGATTGAGGAAGCGGATCGAAGAATTCCACTATAATGTCCCTGTACCTGTACCCTAAGGGTCCATGTACCCCTGTAGAATATACTTTGGGCCTTAAACTACCTATACTGGGACTACTTCAAGGTTACCACATGGGTACATGGACCCGTAGAAAATAGCATAAGCATAAACTCTGGCCTCAAAATAGCTTGGCCTTGAAACCTTGTTGCACACTTGGAGTTTATGTGCAAGTAGGAAGTTCTCTAAATCAGGGCCCCGTCGCAGACCCCCTAAAACGTGGCGACTCAATCTAGAATGTGCCAAAGCCCTCAGAGATCACGGGTTCGAGAAGCTCGAGCACAAAATCCCTCGGAAGCGCTCCAGGAATCTGCTCCTGTTCTTCTGCTTGTTCAGGGTTGAGGGGTTAGGGTTGGGGCTGAAGCTGTGGAGTTGCGGGTTGAGGGCTTACAGGGCTGGGGTCTGGGGCTGCGGCTTTCAGGGTGTGTAGTATAGCAGGACAAAGCAGCACAGTGCAACTGCTTTCATTGCAGTGCGGATCATGGCTTTGCATGCATGCACGCATGGTGTCGCAGTGGCGCTACGGGTGCAGACTTTGAGCGAGAATGGCACGTATGCAATTTGTCAGGGAGTTGGCTAAGGTAAGTAAAGAATGCTGATGCACAAAAACGAACATCCATCTACATATAATGTCGCAAACAGCGGCAAGCACACCCGAAAAGGAGCACTGCACAGCAGCATGTCCACTGAACGGACTGCAGTCTGTTGAAGTACTACCGGGTCATGCATGAGTAGCACTCTCCGCTCATGCCGATATAGCTACAGTAGATCAGGCATACAAGTAGCGCCCTCAGCGTTCTGTAATGGCCGTAGCACATTAGATCGGCTCTTGAGGTACAGTATATGAAGGGGCCGTAGCACATCGGATTAGTAAGGAAACCACCACTAAGCGTTCGGGCCCCCAATTAGCACAGTTTCGAGAACAACTGACCTGAGGTCCAAGCTCCAAGTGCTTGAGCGGCAAAGCACACAACTCTGTCCTCTGAGCCCCTTGATCTTCGATCAGTTTTGAACTCAAGCTTAACATAAACCAACAGACTTCTCAAACTTCTACCACCTGAGGGCTCAGATGCTACTGACTGTTGAGCCATTAAACTCTGGACACTTTAAACTGAAGTGCTTGTCGGCTCCTCAAGTGTGCATGGGCTCCAAAACGAGAGCACTGAAGCATTTGGCTGCTAGCAAGACCCCCAAGGTGGCCTCAGGCAATATAGGTGATTAGGTTTTCGGTGTGTGTATATATATATACATACTGTAAAACAATGTAATATAACCAACTGGCGCTGAGAGGATAAGGATTTAGGATTTGCGAGAGGCCTGGTTGGGGTTACCTAGTGGTCCAGTGCAGCTTTCTACGACTACCGCGGACGATGTAGGCAGCCGTAATCAGAAGGAATATTCTACGATGGGAGCACCAGAGACAGTACATTAGCCTCGGCCTCAAGACAGGACTACTTCTAAAGGGATCGACGATCACTGATCAGGTTTGGATCCTGTTGGGAAGGTTCTCGTGAGTGTGGGCTTCAATGCTAGGCCCAAAATCA
This sequence comes from Symbiodinium sp. clade A Y106, assembly GCA_003297005.1. NCBI lineage: Eukaryota > Dinophyceae > Suessiales > Symbiodiniaceae > Symbiodinium > Symbiodinium sp. clade A. The sequence continues at coordinate 194,038 of BGNK01000608.1, forward strand.
AAGCTCTTATGAGAACCTTTGGACTCTGGAAGCCCCAAAACTGGGGTTGCTTTTGCGGGTTCCTTTTAGACTTCTGTGCGGGTTAAGTCGTAGTAGTACGTAGTCGTAGTGGTAGTGGCAGTCGTAGTCTAGTCGCAGTAGTATAGTACTCCGGGTGTCGGGGCCACCCGAAACCCGAAACCCAACGCCCTGTAAACCCTGAACCGTTGAAGACCTGTTGCTTCGCCATGCCACCGGCACTTTCACGGCCAACGAGAAAGCGAAGTCCTCCCCCAAACAGAAGATGGTTGCCTTCCTCACAAAGGGGGTCGAGGGTCAAGTGTCTAGAGTTTGGGGTTTAGGGTCTACAGTTTTGGGTTTAACATTTAGGGTTGATGTATAGTGTGGGGTTTAGGGAAAAGTTTAGAGTTACAGCACGGTTTTTCTGAACCCGAGCGAATCCGAACGAAGGATGGCTACCTTACTCAGAAGCGCTGCTCAGGAACCTAAGGGATCCATAGCACAACAGAAAACTTGCCAACCCTGCAAAAAACACAAGCAGATCCCTTGAAGGATCCCCGATGAATCATAGGGACCCGAAGGGGGTAAGGGGGAGAGGGGGTATAGGGGGCCTTAATGCCCATAATAAGGACCTAATAAGGCCTATTTAGGGAAGTATGGTCCCCTATACCCCCTCCCCCCTACCACCCTAAGGGTCCCTATGAATGAAGGAAGACCAGGATTCCGATTCCGCAGCGCTGCTAAGTCCCGCAGGCCCAGCCGCTGCGCCAGGCGGCGAGAACGTAAATACCAAACCTGGACTCTTCTAAGGTTCTGGATTCTGCATTCTGGGTTTACCGCTATAGGACTTTAAACTGATGACTATGCATATATGCATATATATATATATGTGTAGAGAGAGAGAGAGAGAGCGAGACAGAGAGAGATAGAGACATATATAGATTTAGAGATATAGATGTAGATGCACCATGATGATGCACCGGTATATAGATGCACAGATGCACAGGTAAACGTTTGGGGTCTATGACAAAGAGATTGTTCAAAGGAAGCCTGAGCAACAATGCTCTGGAAAGCCACTGTTTATCCATTATTGTGGGGGCAGATGCGGTTACCAGAAATGTAGAAGCCTAATGAATCGTTGCCACTACTACTTTGTAGTGCGCCCTATAGCTATACCATAACATATCCCCGAGTTAGGAGCTCCTGAATTTCAACTCGAAGTTGTGCTTTGCGTTTAACCCGAGATCATAATATGATTCACCTCAAGTGCCGAAAACTAGAAATGACAGGAGCCCACTTAATGAATTTCATCGTTTGCTACAATGATATTAGAACTTGCACAACCCTATCATGACAATATCAAGATCCTAGAAGAACCCTAGACTGACACGTAGCAGCCTCACAACAGGCTATGAAGCCCTGGACCCTACGACCCCAACACCGCGACGTCATTCCGTCCCGCCTTAGGAGCCAGGTATGTCTCCACCGAGTTCGGCATTAACCATTCGTACACCTGGAGGGGTTGACAACACACAATGTCAAGCCAGGCCTAACGGCCTAACGGGCCTTAGGCATCAGTATGTCGACTGTTTTTGGAGAAATGGGAGTCTCAACCTGGAGACGCTGGGTTTTGGGACTAGGCTCCCGGTTTTGGTTACTTGGCTTAATTTAACTAATAGCTGCTATGCACAAGTCCCGAACAACGGCGGGATCCCGGTTGTGGCTCGCCTACTTACCGAGTCCCCCGAAAGTTCATGTAATGTGAAGCCCTTCAACCCTGAAGCCCGGACTGTGAACACACCTTGGGTACTGCCCCCGTACAGTAACAGTCTATAAGAGGGCTACTATTAAGGTCCTATTATATGTATATTATGAATATTGTTCAACTGTTACTGAGTGGGGGCAGTACCCAAAACACATCCACCACACCTGAAGGTTAACAGGAAAAAAGAAGCGACCCTAAGAAAGATCATAGATGGTAAGATCTGGCAGTTAAGGATCTTAAAGGGCCCCGCAAAAGGGGACTGCTATATTTCTGACTTTCAAAACCCCTCATATGCCCCAATATACAATCCCAATTGCAGAATGCAACAGCCTCCTGCCCACAAAACGAGAAAGCCTAAATACACCCTTCAAGAGCTACTTTAAGTGAACCCCAAGTCATACAAAGTATGCCCCACACTCTGAACCTATCCCTGACCTACCTGGCCCACTGTGTAGAAGATGCCGACTCCGACGACCAGAAGCCAAAGGACACCTCCTGCTAGACAGCACTCAGCACAGCATCGAGGGTATAGCATTCGGGTTTCAGGGATGCTGCTCACCAGATTGCAAGATTCAGGAGAAGAGCTGCGCATTCCATTTCAAACCTTGAGAAGTTGTGCTCAGTTTGGATATTAAACTGGGTCGGCAATCTATTCCTCTTGCCGGGCTAAACTCCTACAGCAGCGTCAGCCTTCTTCCAAACTGGTCGTTTGCCAGCATCCTTTACTCCCGACAGTGATCAAGTAGCTACAGTAGTTCGTATCCGGAATCCTTCAACTCTGCAGTGGACCCTCCACCGAAAAGCTGCTGCCCCCCCAGTACCTTTGTGTACAGCTTTATACTTCATAACCTTAATGCCTCAACAACTTGGCATCCCTGTATCCTACTCCTACTCAACCATACCGCCACATTGAGCCTGCAATTGGTGGGCAAGCGTTTGCAAGGTATTTCTGTTGTACCGTGGCTCGAGGTTTACTTGCGGGAGTATTGAGTGCGGAATTCTTGGACTCTCGAGCGCTGGCAGCTTTACGCTTTAGGCTTGGTTTGGAACGGCGCCTTGTCCGTAGATGCGATGGAAATTGGATCCGTTCAGGTAGCCGTCGATGATGTGGCCTCTAGTGTCAGCACATCATGCCTGCCATTTCGTTGGCATGACGGATGAAGTATTCCTTGTGGCAGCAGCTTCGTGGCAAGGGCATAGTGGTGTGTGAGGTCGGTCTATCACTCCGAAAATCGCTCCTCCCTCCCTCCCCCCTCCGTCCCTCTCTCTCTCCCTTCCTCTCTCTCTCTCTCTCTCCCTCGCTCCTCCTCCCTCCATCTCTCTCTCGCTCTCTCTTTCCCTCTCGCTCGCTCTCGCCGTCTCGCTGTCTCGCTGTCTGTCTATCTCGCGCTCTCTCTCTCGCTCTCTCGCTTTCGCTCTCTCTCACTCTCTCTCTCTCTCTCGTTCTCTCGTTGTTGTTTGTTCTCTCTCTCTCTCTTTGTCTCTCTTTCTCTCTCTAACCCTTTCGAAGTATTTATTAATGACTACAAATATGTAATATCAGTATAGATGAGTAGCCCTCGGGGAGTATTCGGAGAATATTGCTTGATTAAAGGGCACGGCCTTCGGCATGGACTGCGAGAGTCTTCTGCAAGATCGCGCGATCGAAATGTTGCTGCAGCGAATGTAGGAGAATCTTGCTGTACTTACCAATGGATCGTCGGGACGAAGGTGCAGTACTTCTACATCCCCCTAGACCCCAGAAGCCTAAACCCTGCAAGTCACAAACGCTATGCTCATTAAGCCGCAAGAGAGCAGATCAAAGAAGATCCGTTTCAAGGTCGCAGTTTAAGGCCGAGCAGCACAGCACGGGGCTGATATGATTCCAGCCGATGCAGAAGCTGTGGAGCACAGGGCACTCTGCCTTGATCCAGGGTCTATAGGGTTTTCCTTAACCTCGAATCCCCTACCCTTTCAAGGACTTATAATAAGGAAATCATAATAAGGAACCCTGAAAAGGTAGGTTATTCAGGGTTTAAGGTAGCGTTTAGAGTTGCCCGGTCCCGAGGTCCGCTTCGACCAGGGCAGAGTTTCTCATCTTATGGTTCTAGGGATTTATGGAGTTCTGTTGGGTTGATTTAGGTGGGCTTTTCTCGGCTTTTATAGGGTTGATGTAGGGATATGAGAAAACCGGTATCTATGGATCTGTCACGGCCAGCTGCTTGACGACTTCTAGGAGAAGGCCTCTTTTTTCAAACTACACTCAAGCAATGCATTGGCACCAGCATGCGTACTGATTCGACATATCATCTCCGTATGGTCCCAAATACAAATTTGGTATGACAACTAATAGTAATAGTCATGCTCTGCTTCCAATCGAACAAAAAACAACAGTAGCAACAGCATTAACACTAACAGTGTCAGCAGCAATAGCAACAGAACAAGAATATTCGCAGTAGCAGCAACAGCAATAGCAACAATGTAACAGTAACAGTCACAGCAACAGCAACAATAGCAATAATGATAACACAAACAATGTTACCGACCCTAACCCCAAACAAAACTAGCAAGAGCGATGCCTAGTACAAGCTAATAGAGTAGCTGGAATCGAAATACCGCCATCCAAACACGAGCCATATTGCTGAGAGGCCCGCCGATACGGAACTTTCATGAACAGAGGTCTGGGGAACCTGATTAAATTATGCTGTAGGAAGGCCAGCCAAGGAGCTACAACAAGAAACAACTGCAGCCCAGCAACGATTGCTGGGATCATGTCCTTACTTGCAACGCTTCCTCGCGAAGCAAAGCTTAACAATAACTGTTCGGAACCCGTAAGACAAACGAAGCCGGCCCAAACAATATCAGTAAACAGGTCGGGACCCCGCCCCCCCCCCCCGCACACTCAATCCCTCCAGCCCCATCCACCCCTGTAAACAAAACGGATAGTAAGATCGCGTTTGCAAAGACCCCCTTCCACCCAAAGGAACAACGATGCCCCATCATCTTCTGAAACCTCCCAAGATTCTTTCGGGGCCCCGCCGCCATAAAAGTTCGAGACCACGAAGAAGCCAATGTACACAAAGCAGGCCGCCACGAAGCTAGCAGGATGACTCCAAGAGACCTAAAAGAGCTGAGGCTGTACCCGAAGGCTAAATAGTAGTTCCTTTTCGGGAATACCTTATAGGATTCTAAATATGAACCCCAAAAAGGAACTACTATGGAGCCTTAGGGTACTCCCTGTTTCTTGAGTTTTAAACACTTATTAGTTTGATCTTGATTGTTCAGCGTTTCAACTTTTGCTTGGGCTTCTGCTTTTGGCGTAAGGGTGATTTAGGTCACTTTGGGGTCTCTAAAGAATCATTTGCACACTTGCGATTCCTGGGCCTGTGCAATTGAAGGAGAGTGGTAGTGTAGCTGGGGGTTCTCAGTGGGCTTGTGTTCAAAAAGCCGCGGGTGCAGAATTTCAGGTTCTAGGATTTTAGCGCCCAATCCTGAAGTCCTCAAACCCTAAACCCGAAACCCTGAAACCCTGAACCAAAAACCCTTTAATTGAAACCAAGGCTTAGGGAAGGTTGGGGTCTCCAAATTACAGCCCTATGGAAAACCTTGAAGGCCAATAGAAACCTATCGAAGAGCAAGCATAAAACGCTAGGACAGAAGGAAACCACATAGGCACTCTAAAGGCCTTAGCAAAACTGTTCAAAACCTATAATCATGGCCTCTAAAATCTTTCTCTACGATGTGCTTATTTACGCGGAATCTTGAAGACAGTCTCGGGCTCTGAGGGGCTGGCAGAGCTCCCGGGCAGTGTAGAATTAATTCAGCGGACTGGCTTCGGGCTCGAGGGCTGAATGGGGGTTTAGGGTTTAGGGTTTAGGGTGTTAGGGTGTCACGTTCCAGAGTTTTGGATTTTCTGATGAGAGCGAGGCAAATAGGGCTTCATCTGAGGCTCCCAGAAACCCTTTCCAGAGCAAGACACGAAGCCGTCCAACTTGGGGTTCGAGATGTCAAAAGTTCCTGACTTGCGCAGTATCCTAGGAGAACTACCGGGTCATCTTATGATTTTATAGGGGTTACCATACTCCCCGAATGGATAAAGGCTACCTACTCTACTACCAAGGATCCAAAGTAGATAATGTGGAGGAGCACGCACCATGTGGTAAGGTAGCGCATCGGCTTCTGAATGCAGGCCGAAACAAGGAAGATGCAGAGAAACAGCTGGAAGGACGCCTTGCGAAATTCTGGGTTTCGGCCAAGGGCTGCACGGGTTTAGGCTTACTGGGCGTATAGTCTTATTTGATTTGCAGTTAACTCCTTCTGATCCTGCTGACATGTGGCACGCTTTCGCAGTACCTTAAAGCCCAACCTCCTTTACCCCAAGCACCTACCCTCAATCAGACGCTCACCCAAACCAGCCTGCCTGAGAGATGGGTTCCGATATGACACGGCCACTGATGGACACTGGGGTTGGAGCCCAGTCGCTCTAGTCACTACGGTTCCACAGGTCTCAATTGATTCTTATATGTTGTCCTTAGGGTTGATATGTGCCGTTCGGCAAGTCGCGCCGAGCGACAACATGCAGGGCATAGCCAGCTTTCCGGGGCTCCCAGTGCAGGCCCTCCACGGCGATCGTGAGACCAGCCGTCACCTTAAACAGGTCTGCCGGAGGGATCTGTAGCGATACAGGCAATGACAACAGTGCCACGAACAATAAACAATTATTCACAACAAGACTGCGAACGGCAGTGCTAGCAGTGAACTTGATGTTGAAGCTGACATGATGCTGATGGACAGGGCCAGCCACGAACCAATACCGTTCAACAAGCACGGTAGTAGTGACAGCTGACACCATACTGCTTACCAGCAGCCGCCAGGACCGTCGCAGCGATCAGAACCCTAAACCTACATCTTACACCCTTCATCCCTCGTAAGCCCGAAGACCCCAGGATCGGCTTCCAAACCCTACATCCCTAAGCCGCAAACCCAAGTTCGACCGTGCGCCATTCGGCTTGTGACATGAGAACCACTGACGGCCGGAATATGACAACACCAGAAACATTGTGAGCAATACAGAATGCAGTAGACAGTAGGACACTTGAACATTGGCGTTGGCGACCCCTCCATCGGTCATAGCATCAGTAGACAAGATAGTAATTAACACACAAAAAATACTGCTGTTGATCATGAGAGCCCTAATGTTAAACAGCTACGGGTCTCGGCAGGTCTCAACCATGCAGTTGTATGACCAACATCGGTGAACCAACAATCCTTGAACACTTGCCAAGAGACCACAGTGACTCCGGTGGATACCAGCAGCGCAATGTTCCAGCTGATGACGTTTGTTCCGAGGAAGGTCAGCAGAAATGTTAAAGTCAGAAATCGTCCTGGAGCACCGGACTCGAAAAGCTGCAACTAAGCTTCTGCCAGGACTTCCCCGATCTTAACCTGCCTGCTGTTGTGTGGCATCTCTCTATTTTTCATATTACGTAGGGTATTTGTTAAATCCTTGCAGAGAAGGTATAACAATCTAGCAAGTTACGGAAGGGTTCGGGGTTAGGGGATGCTATGCCACCAAATGGACAGTGTGCTCGCGTCGGAGACTGCAGCCTGCTCACGGGTGGAGTGTGAACCCGTGGTGACATGCTGAACTGGCCCGTGTTGCTTGTTGAGTTTGAGCCAGCTCATGTGGCCTGAAATCTGTGCAAGGAATAGCAACCAAACCCCTCGACGCACCCTGTCTGAGCAAGATCGATGCGAAACAACCAAAACTGCAATGATTCAACGCCAACCAAACATCAAAATCTGCTTCGACTCGAGGCTCCCATGGGAAGGTCAGCTGCAATGTCCCAGGAAACCGGATCCACCGGTGAAGAAGGCATTGCAGCTGCCCATCAAACCCGACTGAGACTGCTATGCTCCCGAACTCTTTCAAGCACTCGCCTTCCACCAGCAAGACACACTGTCGTGTGCATACATACATACATGCATACATACATATACATATGTACGTACATACATACATACATACACAAAGAATTAAATTGCTCAGGTTGCGGCTAGGTCGAGTTTCTACTTCATTGTTGCTGATGTGTTGCGATGCCCTTGAAAACCAGCTGACAGGCTTTGCATGGCCCAGCTTGTGAAAGGCTGGTGTGGCCAAGGCAGGAGGAGGGCTTGGGGCTTGGGGATGTGAGTTCAGGGAAACCTAAACCAGTTACTGACGTCTGGGACGTAAGGCTTGGGTTTACGTAGGGGCGTAGATTTCGAGGCTATGCTTTGTAATCAGATCATGGACAGACAAACTGATCTGGAAACCACTGGAACGACAAAGACAACCTGCACAAGGACACAGAAACGGAGAACCACAATGCAGCCCAGCACACTGTATTGACGAGAGAATAGCACACAGCCTATCAACGATTTAGAGCCCAATCCTCCAACTCGAAGCCTGTGCCGGATCCCATGAAACGCCGAAGGCGGCAGCTATAGCATACTATAAGATCTAGTATTCTCTACTATATTCAAATAACATATCCTGATATACGTCAACAACCTTTCCGGTGAGTTCGCATGGCATCCGAAGGCCCAGCCAGCGCGACTGCAGTGGCAACTGCAACCTGCCCCCATGTTTTCGAGAAGGTAATCGCTTCTTCATCTGCGTTTGAAAGAGCCCTTGTAAAGTCTTATAGCGCGTGGGGACAATGAAAGAACAGAAGTCATACCAGTGATGTTGAACGGTATGCATCGTAGACTTCTTGGACTTGGTACGCGCTTTCAATTTCAGCAGTTACTTGCAATGCAGAAAACATGGCTGCCGGTTCACTCCCCTGCGACAGTTGTAGTAAGAACATGTTTGCAAATCTTGCCTTCATGACGTCTTCGTGCACAAATCGCCTGGGATACGCAGGAATGGAAAAGTGCGTGGTAATGTGCACACTGAGCATTTGAGCCTCCGTTCGCAGCCCGGGGCTGAAACGCGAAGGTATTGGGCTTTCGGCTTTGTGGATCTGCCAGGCCGGCTCGAAAATTACACATCTGATTTGTCACTCACACGGCAACCCGAGAAGTTGGAGTGGGCGTTGAAGGACACCTTCATGGATCAAACTTGTTTTAGAGCCTCGGGTCTCGTTGGACGCTGGGTCGAGTCAAGTTGAAGAACGTCCGCTTGGATACTGACATGTCCACTTGCCGTTGGCATTGCACTGAAAGCACGATTCTCGGTGTACAGATGTGCAGGGACTGGAATGAAATAGATACATGCCCTGACTCCCTGTCACACAACATAGAGGTCTCGGGAACATAACCAAATCCGGGATTTGCAATCCTTGCTTCGGTGAAGGGGGACTTCTTCATCGTTTGAACTCGAAGTAAACCAGTCCGTGCACAAAACACCATGTGATTGCGAATCTTCAAAACACAACACACGCGAAGTATGTACAAGGTATTTCATGATGTTATCTCTATGAAGCTGTGCTGCAGTTGCTACAACATGCAACATGCACAAGCCACACGCCGAGTCGCGAATGTCAACTTCACGTCGTTTGCTTCGGTGTCGACTCAGCGACGTGGTAGTCCAAAGGGTAGTTGTAAGCGGATAGGAGCGTAGAGCGTGATTGCGTAATTGAGCTGCGAAACAGCTATCGGACGGACATTCTTCAATTCTCTCAAACCAAGTTTGCCAGGCTTGCCTTGCAGAGCATCGTCGCAAAACCACATTTTGAAAATAGATCGATACTTGTGTTGTCAGCCAGAAACACCGTAGCTGTGAAGCACTGCTTCGTGTTCAACAGGCATATTCAACAGCAGCCACACACGACACAGAGCAACAGTTCATCCACCGTGCAGCAATGCCCAAACATGCCCAATCAATCTGGGAAACGAGCATTGGCCGGATACGACAAAGGATGGGAACAACTCTGAAATTCAAGAACCATCCAAACACATCAAAGATGCCACCCATGTTATTTCAACAGAGAGGCGCCTCTCTTTTCAATCTATGGTGAAACTGTGACCACATAGTGTTGCCTTCGGCAACAACGGCGTGGTAACGTGAAACGGCATGTCCACACTTTGCAGCAAAACAAAATATTAAAAGCTTTACAGAGTGATGCAGCTTGGGGTGCGTAGTGTTGTAAACCTGGTGTGACAAGTGCTCATGCAGGGGCTGCAGAACTGAGAAATGGACAGATGGATCCCCGAAGTGGGTGACGGATCGCAAGCAGCTCAAGTTGTTTATATGGCTTTAAAACTCTTGGGGCTTGCTACAGGAACCATGCAAACACGACGATGTACAAGCAACCTGAACACTGGGTTTTAACACAGCGGAACAATCCTTACTTGTACCGTTGTGCTTGCGGCTTGCTGCCAGGGCACAACCAGATGCCTCACAGGGTGCAGTAAATTACCCACGCAGTGACGACATGTCGCCTCAAGGTTTGCTGACTCGCATGATTCTTCTGATCTTTCTGGAGCAACAGCTTGTGACCACCAGCTGCGGCCTGTTCGCCCAGGTGCATCACGCGTGTTGCAAGTGACCACCAGCTGCGGCCCTGCCGCCCAGGTGCGCCACACCGGCACATCACCCACGCATTGACGACATGTCGCCTCGGCCTTCGCTAGCCGACCTAGCAGCTTGACGGTCACGGAGCTCCGTACATAAAGAGTTGGTTGGCAGTGCATCGCTTTCGAGCCCTGCACAGCTGCCCTAGCAGCCGTTCTTCTTCCACAGCAGAATGGCCTCTCTGTGGGCCTCTCGCTGGCACTCTACCACGTGCTGCTCCGAGAAGCCTTGGTGCTTTGCCCATGTTCCGGCTCGCTTGTACATGCGAGCATAGTTCTTCTGGATACAGCCGTCCTTCAATCAAGGGGGAACTTTCGCTTGGGGTTCTTCCCTGCGAGCCTTCGGCTTGCTGCGTCTCTTCTTTGCCTTGGCCTTTCTGCGAAGCACCCTTGTCCTTGGACAATTTTCCTTTGCCTTTGCCTCTGCCCTTCTTGTTCTTCTTCGCTTGGCCTTGGCCATCCGTCTTGCTCTGAGCAGCTGCACTCTTGTCCTTGGGGGCAAATTTCCCTTGCCACTCGTTGCACCTGCAGCAGCCGGCTTCTTCATAACCCCAGCTTTGCGATCCTTCGCTCGCCACAACATGTCCGTGGATGCGATTCGGTCCCGGTGTAGCACCAGAACCTTCATCACATCCGTAAACTGAAGCTACGATGAGTGTAACGTATTCTTCTGATCTTTCTGGAGCAACAGCTTGTGACCACCAGCTGCGGCCTGTTCGCCCAGGTGCATCACGCATGTTGCAAGTGACCACCAGCTGCGGCCCTGCCGCCCAGGTGCGTTACACCGGCACATCACCCACGCAGTGACGACATGTCGCCCCAAGGTTTGCGCTGACTCGCATAATTCTTCTGATCTTTCTGGAGCAGCAGCTTGTGACCACCAGCTGCGGCCTGTTCGCCCAGGTGCATCACGCATGTTGCAAGTGACCACCAGCTGCGGCCCTGCCGCCCAGGTGCGCCACACCGGCACATCACCCACGCAGTGACGACATGTCGCCTCAAGATTCATGAAGGATCGCGCTCTGCGCTGACCGGAGCATTTCGGGGGGGAAACCGTGGGGCAACACAGACGGCCTTGCAGTTGTTAGGATTACTCCCTGTTTAGGCTGCTGCCTCGGAAGATCCGTCACCTACCCTCTGCGGATGCACTCGCTCGCTTGCCGCAAATGCCAGTGGCATAGTTGTGGCAATTACGGTTCTTGGGGAGCTGCAGGTTTAGGAGGCCAGGCTATAGTTGTGCTCAACCGGTTCTGGTCGAAGACACACAAAGGGCTACTTCACCGAAGACACTTGCGGCTCATCAGCGCATCATCATCTTCACGAACTCCTGGATATGATGCTGGCTTCGGCTCGGCAGACGTGCAAAGCAAGCGGTTTAGGCGTGGGGTGGGACGCTGCAGTTCTATCGTATATGCAATGACGTTATGCAGGCAGCGAGGAGCAGACACACAAGTTGGTAACAGTCGAACTATACCTCGTGAGATGCAATCCGAAGGCTCCGAGGACTCGTAGATGGTCCAGAATTGCTGAAAGGTCTGAACTACCAAAGCCTAATATTTTGTAGGTCATGTACTTATACGCCCTTTGACTCACAATGAAGCCAACATGCCTTACTTTGGGTTCCTCTTGGCATCAACATGAAAAATGGCTCCCAAGGAGCACCTAGCTATCTGGACACTGCCAAAATCGGACATGGTCGTTTTGTCGGCCTTGTAGGTCATCTGCTCTGTGTCTCCATCCTCGAACTTCGCCTCTTCGAACATCATCTCCAGCTCCTTCATTCGGCGTTTTGGCTCTCGTTTCTGTTTCATTGCATTTTTTTAGGTGTGCTCGTTTTTTTTGGTGTTGTTCCTCGTTTTGGGGTCGACGCGTGAGTGTTTAGGTTCAGAGTGTGCGCGCATTCGTCTCCGCTTCGCAAGTTTTCGGCATGTGGTGCCTCAGCATTCGATTGCAGAATCGAGCAGGATCGCAGGGCTCAGGGATTTTCAGGCTTTCAGGTTTAGAAGTTGAGTGATAGGCTTTCAGAATCTCTAAACTCTAAACCTTAAACGTTCAATACCCGGATTTTCAGTCTCAGGGATCCCGGCTTGCCTGCAGGATCGGCCTTGGCTGAAGATCAAGATCCCAAACCTCTGCTTACCCAAAGGCCCCAAAGTAGTTCCTTTTTGGGATTACCTTCTAGAATTCTAAATAAAAACCCCCAAAAGGAGCTACTTTGGGGCCTTAATGATTCTGGCCCCGACAGGAGTCCTCGGAAGTGAAGTCCTTTGCCAATGACTGCATCTGCCTGCGGTGGACAGACCAAACCGGCAAACACGGGTGTCAAGCAAACAGCTGACATCCTGAAGACTTCGTGATTTAACTCCTTCTCTCATGGTGCCACAATGTTCCACAGTAAAATAGAGTGCGCCGCAAGCCATAGTTCAATCGTTGAGTTCAGTTTAGTTCATGCTGGGACATATTTATATTATATATATATATGCATATATGCATACTACATTACTGCCCTCTACTCCTCCAGGGCCAGTGGCTTCGAGGACGAGCTGCATGTGAAAGGGATCGACCGTGCGTTCGGTGCCCATGTGCGCATGCAGGCATGGACGAATGGGCGGTTTGGCTGATTGACACAGGCATGCATGCTCAAACAGAGAGTATCATGCAGATCCACTTGGCTTGTTCTTGGGATTCTATGACCCAATCCCACCTAAGCCCATACAAGCGGCCCGAGGCTAGGTATACAAAACAAAGCACAAGCATTGGCCGCAGGTTGAAGGCAGTTTAAAAACTCAGCCCCAAACCCCAACACAGACATCCAAAAGAAATGCTGAGATCCGTATCACAGGGAGGCCCGAAACTGACCCCGAGTACTGGCAAGTCCATACAGCTCTTCACAGCAAAAAGTGCCTGAGTCATGCTGCAGGCTTCAGAGATGCATTTTCTTGACCGGAGAGCTACGGTGTACGGTTTAGGGTACATATAATCACCCTAAATGTCACCTCTAAGCACCGGATTCTTCCAGTAAAAAAGTGATCTCTCAGGGCCGGGCGCAATGAAGTCAGACTTCTGGATCTTGCCCTCCTTTCCCTGGGTCGATCGCAGTATTCTCCATGCAGTGGCTCGCCCATTCATGTGCACATGTACGCATGTTGCTTACCAGTCTTCGAGGCACATACTTGTGCAATTCCGCAATCCGACAACGTCAACATACTGCCTTCGCGTGTGCACTCGAGAAAAGGGGAAAGTTGTTTACCTGCGCCCTGTACTCTGCAAGACCCAGTGTATCGATCAACGCCGATGCACGCACCTCATTTTCAGGATTTTCAGCAGCGGGGAATCCTAACAATTGACACGGACAGCATATGACAGCATGTTACGGACACGATTGGTCGGTCTCCGTCGCAGAATTGAAACCGTTAGGCCCTAAACGCCAGCCCTGCCAAACTGCCACCTATAACTGCAAGTAGCGCCGAACTCAACATCAACATCTCCAATCTCCCTGCCTGGACTCACAATCCGAAGCCTGAACACCGAAACCGAAAACATCAGGGCCCAATCCAACACTTTCCTTCGACTCTGCTGACGTGGAGCATGCCAGGGAGGTTGCAGTTGATTGGAGTGTGAGGCTTTGGGGTTCAGGAAATATTGGGTTTGATGGTGTAGGGGTTATTATGTTTTGAGGAAAAACAAGAGTTTCGGTATAAGATGGAGGCGTCAGCTGTTCGACTGGCTTGTCATTGACTTCAGGTAGGAGGCTGAAACTGCGACAGACCAAAGTTGGGGACCAATTAGCGTTTCGGATTCTGTTTCGAGGAAAGAGCAGGTGAAATTGAAGCTTGCACGTTGACATGATGTCAAGGGTGTGGGCCCTTGAATAACTATGTTCTCGCCGGAGGACGTATATTGACGCTTGAGAGGAGACGAACTTGACTTTCGGATCATACAATGTCCCGATGAACTTTGCCAGATACCAGTCATCCTGCAGCGCAAAGCCTGTACTCAAAAAGCCAAACTACCGTCAACGCCCCTTGACCAACTCGCAAGCTAGCCCTAGCCGAAAGCATCCTGAGTGATCCGGACCTTGTCGAAGAACTCGAAAGCAAAGCGATGCTGCTCATCTGGCTTCACGACCTGCGCGCACCGGGAGAGCCATTCTTTCAAGCCGAAGACTGTAATTCGGTCAGCAAGACAGAATCCAACAAACATCGCCTGCCCCCCACCCTTGAAGAAGACACTGGGAACCACAAGAAACTGTGAGCTGAGTTGAAGAGATATAGACCCCAGTATGGCCCAAAATCCGATTCCTATAGCATGGGAGTTCCGAATACCTCGAGATCCCCGACTGGCCGAACCTGTATGGAGAATTATATTTTTTTGTTTTGCGTCTTCCGTAGGTGTCTGTTCAGAAGCAGCATCCATTGATTCAGAGTAGCAAAGCACATCGTCACGGTGCTCCACATGAGAACGAATCCCTAAACTCTGTACCGGAGCCTTGAACCCGAAGCCCCAAAAACCGTAATTAACTCCAAAATCCCAGCCGGAGAAGTAAAACAAAACGTACAGATCTTATGCCCTGAATATGCAGCATCGCAAACGCAGATAAGAGCCCTACAAACGCAATCTTATCGCCCGGCACCAAGCAGACTCAGGACTCGGCGTTCTTCGACATCAGGAACAAGAACTCGTCCCATTCGATTTGACCTGACCTTCGCATGTCGCGTTTAGGGAGAGCTTCCCATGGATGCAGCCTAAGACCAGTTTCCCGCACATGCCCTCAAAATACAAAGGGTCAAACCTCTGAATCTCTGAGTCTCTGAGACAGGGATCGTGTGAACCAACTCATCCCCCATGCCCGAAACCCTGAACCCTAAATCTGCAACCATAACCGTCAGACCTAAGTTGATACGCTCAACTAATCAGTTTTCTTGGGTTCAATGGAACTGTTGGTCCAAAGGAGCTACCCAATATAGTATATAGGAGGGGATTGAATGATTCGAAAAGGGTTTTGGGGGTACAGTACGTACACCATTGATAAACCCGGAATCCTAAATCGTATTCCTAACTTTTCAGGCTTCTGCATATTGGTTGGTCGCGAGCCACAGGCTTCCACCACAGAGACAGGTTCCGGATTGTTTTGAGTCTGTGGTTCGGGTCTTTTTGGAATGTAGACTCTGCGATTCGCGGTTGAAAATGTAAATCAGTATGGAATACACGACCTATGTACATTGCCTAGAAAGGTCCTGGAATCCGGACGGTTTTCATGTAGAAGCCTAGCTGAGTACCGCACCCATCTGCATCCACTTCTGCAATCATGTTCTCCAACTCTTTCTGCGATGGCCTGTCTTTGTCTTGTTTCCGGGAGCTGGCCGGATAGTGCATTTGGGTTGAGGGCTTATAATGCGGCTTATAGGGGCTAATCTAGGTTTTGGTTAGTTCGCTGCTTGCTTTTCTTTCCGAGGGGGTCCCTCAGATTGGATCTATCTGTTGTCAGGGCTTTCAACTCGTGTTTTGGGCTTGAGGGGTCTGATGGACAGCTGGCACCTGAAGCTGATATTGACTACCAGCGGCTTTCATCTCATTGCAAGAGGAGACAAGATGTTCGGCCCGAAAAGGCGTCGTCGCTACTGCACGTGGCTAACATCCAAGACATAACAAGGTCATTTCATCGTAAACCCAGAATCGCAGCGTCCAAACAATAACCAGATCCACAAACCACCCTAAACCTTTCTGTACCCATATCTACAACTCAAATTTCCTGAGCCCGAATCCCTGAACCCTCAAACACACACGCCAGGCCCCGATGCATGCAAACTGTGCCCGAAAGCTTCCCAAGCCCGGCGTAGTAGTAGAACCTACAGCTTCCGCTTTCTGGGAGTAACCAAGAGCTTGCACTATCGATAATTGGAAATGTGCATAATTAACTCCGTGGTCCCGTGGTTTTCGAAGTACTTAAGACTTAGCGTCATGCCGGAATTTGTCCATTGGCAGTAACACTTACGAAGTGACTTCGAGCATGCCTGGGTATGCAAACCATACCTGTACATGCGGGTCAAGAGTCTAAGAACCGTCTGTTCGGAGGTGAAAAGGTATCCACGCGACTCCCTTTGAACCTCAAACCTCAATAAGCCGCAAAAAACTCAATAGTAATACTCATATATACAAATCCGAAAACCCAAAACCTAAAAGAACACTATGAACCCAAGGATTTTGGGGACCATTCACCTCCGGAGCTCGACAACTGTGGCAGGACGGCGCGAGACCGACTGAGCGGAGAACAAAGTTCAGCTCCTAGGAAGCTCCGGTGACTCGTTGCATTCATTGAGGATAGGGTTTAGGGCTGGGGTTTAGTGCTTGGGGTCTCGAGTTTATAGTTTTGGGGTTTAATTAGTGCTGGGGGCTTGGGGCTTGTATTGTATGGCCGCTTGAAGTTCATAGTTTTGTGGCTTCTGGCTTCGGGGGCGAACTATCCGAGCGCAGTCATCACCTGGTACACAGTCATCCTGCCTTTCGAACGAGGACCTGTCATGCACTAACCCAGAACCCTAGCGAACCCTGAACCTGGCGAACCTGGTGTCTTAAATCCGGCAGAACCAACTTCAGGACACAAGGAGCTCCTCCGCATCAAGAGCGCCACTGCCATCCTCGTCGAAAAGGTTGAAGATCTGCATAGCACGGCTTTGCTTTCAAGCTGGGTCCGAGAAGCTCCGTTCAACGACACCCCTTGAATTCGGACCCCCCCACCCCCCAACCCTCTTCCGAACCTCAACCCGCAACAAAAAAAACAACCTCGAGAAAAAGACTTCTCGAGCGAGGAAACTAGATACGCGGACAAGATGAGGGCTACACAGGCCAAGGTATAAGGAAACATCTCCTGTCAGTATCCTCAACTACTTTTCACTACATATATACATGTAAACACAAATTACATGTAAACACAAATGCCGAGATGTACTAAAGCTTAGGATGCCAGTCTGGCCCTCAAGGGCTATCGCTCCACTGCAGTCTGGCCCTCAATGGCTATCGCTCCACTGATGCCCCTACACTCGCAAAATAGCCAAACCTTGCCTGCACCCTGAGCAAAACCCTTCTGAAGCCTAAACTCAAGCTGCAGAGAACTTGAAGACCTTGTGCAATACCCGGGGCCTAGGACTGCGAAGACTCAAGCACCAAAGCCCTGTACCTCAGACCTTAATCCGACTGAAACCCGTAGCACTGGAAGCACATTGCTGCAATTCTGCAAAATAACGCCGGTAGAAGGACTCTCTTTCTCTCTCTCTCTCTCTCTGTCTCTCTCTCTTTCTCTCTCTCTCTCTCTCTCGCGCTCTCTCTCTCTCATATATATATATACATATGCATAAATGCACCTAACATGCATGCATCTATATATGTGTAAATATGTAAATGCATATGCATGTTTGGTACACATAATTATGTGTATAGTTGGTATGCATATGTATGTGTATGAATGACAGCAACGACAATGCTAACAAAGTAGGACAGCTGCACTGACAGTAATTACTCATTTTCACAACAATGACAGTAACAGGAGGGATGTAGCAGCAGCAGGAGCAGCACCAGCAACAGATACAGCAGCAGCAGCAAATACAGCAGCAGCAGCCGCCGGAGGCGGTGGTGGTGGTGGTGGTGGTGGCACTAGTAATCATGCAAGACTTGATGATGGTAGCACTTATATCAAGAGACTGGTGAGGGAGGGAGAAGGAGAGGTGAAGAGGTGGAGGGGGGGG
>BGNK01000608.1:212166-224810 GCA_003297005.1 Symbiodinium sp. clade A Y106
CCCCCCCCCTCCAGTCCAGGGACTCTAGAGTGCAGTCCTTTGAGCCCGGAGCCAGGCCTATGAAACTATTTCTGAATCTATTACACGTACAACAATAACGCAAAATACGTAAAGCGGACTAGCTCACAACACGTTTTAATATCTAATCTTATCTCCTCCATTAAACCTTGTATTAGTAACTATTCTTTTACTTAAACCTTGTATTTAGATTTGTATATTAATAACTATCCTAAGATACATCAAGGTGCTTGTACGAAAATACACGCCGCCAGGGCGTACCATACTGTTTATCAATGACACTAGCAGTTTCATGTTGCACGTGGAAGCGTCGGAAGCCTCCCGGAGTTCGTCCAACCGCTCCTTTGAGCCATTGGGATGGTTAGCGACAAAAACTGTTCCTTTGGATTTTTTATAGGTGTTCTGTGGGGTTTGTTGCATGGTTCCTTTTAAAGGCTTAGTTTCCTAATGCTGTGGATATGTTGGCGATGCCCGATGGACAAATATTACCTATTCCTATATATGGCCTGGGGATTTCCAATACGATACATTGCGGACTTTTGGTCCCTATGCCATACCAGCCCTCAAAAGGAACAACATCGAACCCTAACAAGGAACCTTATGTAACCCCTTACAAGGAACCACAAGGAACCCTATGTAGGTCCTTAAAAGGAATCTTTCAACACCTGCCCGATGCATTGCGGCTCCTGAGTGAAAGCATTCTCCAATCCCTGTCCGCCGCCATACCTCTTTATCGGTCTAGAGTTTAAGGTTAGGTTATAGGGTATAAGGTTTAGGTCCGGTCGGTTTAACCGTTTAAGAAATTCAAAAGCGGGTCAGGGCTTAGGGATCAGGGAATCCTGTTTCTGCACGCCGTCGGTTTAAGACGCTCTTTTAGGGGCCAGGGTTCAGGCGGTTCAGGGTGTGGGGATTAGTATTTATGCAGGCTGTCGGTGAGAGTTCTTTAAGGCTTCTATAAGTTGTGTTACAAGTTGTAAGAGTTCTTCACTTTAAGGCTTCAGGTTTAGGAATCCGGCAGTTCGGGCTTTGTGTCTTCAACCCTTTGTGTTGGGCTTATCTAATCTAGGGGTTTGGGGTTGAGGAGCACAATGCTAGCAGCCATGGTTCATAGGATTAATTAACGATAGTACGGATGGCAGTAGGCTCGCAGCTTTGGCAACAGTATTCATAGTAAGTAGGTCGCAACAGCTCTGCATTTACTGAACATTCAAATCTACCGGACTGTCGGGCTCAGACAGAGAAGAAATAGGACGCGAATCGGAAATTATGGCCGTAGGGAGAGATATTACCTAAACCCTAAACCGGAGATGCATTGACCGAGCGAATTGCTTAGAGCTTGGGGTTTCTGTTCAAAAAAGCCTTGAGGAAACTTCAAGCTTGCAGGACACCTGTAGGCTACCTATCGTTGAAATATCAAATATATTCAATATGATACTAAATGCATTACATATTACGATGTTATGACCGTTATGAGCTGCCTTTCATATATGAGAAGGTGCAAGCTCTTCTCAGGCACCGGCTGTGACATCATTGAGAGGAACTCTGGCCACTCGATGACGCCATTGCCGGACAAGTCCGCCTGATGCTGAATGCTTGGAGTGGGCTCTCATAGCACAGCACCCTAAACCCTAAACCCTAACACGACTCCCGGATCTTTATCAAGCACGAGGGCGGCTTGAAACACACAAACCACAATGGTGGCTCAACCCTGGGTCTCACTACATCCTTCGAGACCGTAAACCCCTAAAAAACTGAAAGTCCTCCATCCTGATGCCAATTCAACTTTACATATTCGTAAACCGCACGTTGCCCTACCTGGACCTAACCCGGACTATCCTCCAGAAGCCTCAGCCCTGTCACTTATTTAATAGAGTTTAAGGACACGAACCAACAGAACCTTCGTGAACTTCTCATGGAGCTCCTCGACGTTCAACCTGGGCCAGGATCACGACTTGCAGACTACGTTGGAGGATCGAGGGGACATGCTCCAGGGTTTACGGTAGACAGGGCTCCATATGCATGCACATTTGGCTGTGCCAGTCTTAGTGTCTGGTCTGTCTGGTCTGTCTGGTCGGTCCGGTCGGTCGGTCCGTCTGTCGGTCTGCCGGTTTGCCTGTCTGCCGGTCTGCCTGTCTGCCTGTCTGCCTGTCTGCCTGCGTGCCTGTCTGTCCTTATCAATCGGGCGCCTTAACAATCACAGGGTTGATAAAGGGCTCCTCTGCAGAGGACTCCTGTGGTCCTTTACACAGGGGCCCCTTATCCTTGTGAAACAAGATACTCTGAGTTACGAAGAAGCTGCTCATGAACCCGGTCGACTTGAACGCTGGATCCATCTGTGCCAGGGTATCCGACTTCATCCCGATCATCTGGAAAGCCACGCCCAGGCCGTCCTCAAGAGCACAGGCAACACGTTGGAGTAAGAGCAGTCGTTGCTGTGGTGGCGAGGGCTTGTGGTGGCTGAAGCAGATTTGCAGTGGTAGCATCCATCCAAGTCCCCATGAACCCTATATATATATATACACACATGTACGTATATAAGATATATGCATCAATGTATGCATGTAGGTAGGTATGTGTGTATGTATGTACGTATGTACGCAACATACATATAAATAAATACATATATATATACATATTACATATCGGCCCGGAAATTAACTCACCAGGATTACCTGCCCAAACCTCAACGCCCGAACTTTGCCACGATATGTGGAGGAGAGCCAATCACGTCCAGCGTTGCGGCTGAGGGCTTCATTCTTGGAGTTGACCGATGCAGACCCCCGTCGGCTGTGAAAAACCCATCAAGAGACTTGCTACTAAACGTGCATACATCCAGGCATGCGTGCGTGCATGTGTCTGTGTGCAAGCATACATACATACAACATACATACATACATACATACATACATACGTACATACATACGTGTATGTATGCATGCATGCATGCATGCATGGATGGATGGATGGATGGACGGATGGATGTATGTCGGTAGGTATTTGTATACATACATATAAATATATATATGTACACATACGTCATAGTATACATTGTCATCTAGCGACGGTGTTAATGAAGCTCTTCATAACTTTGATTCAGATGTAATGTATCGAAACGGAGATTCCGTCCAATTAGGGTTCTTCCGGCAGCAGGGTATGGGCTCAGGTCTACAATCTGGAGTCGGTTTGAAGGGTTTTTGTGGCGTAGGAGATCCATGGAGATCCTAGAATGTAGTGGATTTAGGGGGGGTTGGTGTAACCATGCCGCCTTCTTGCCGATTCTTTGATTGGGAATATGGCCACGACATCCCTGAATATCTCAAAACGGAGGGGCAGCTGTGGTTAGGCATTGCAGGGTTGGACCATCTGGCGGTCATATATCATCGTATTGCAAAACCAAATCAAAAAACTCCGAAATCCCAGTTTTCGCAGACAGTAACACCCGCAGCCCCATAAACCTCAAATCTCAACCCGCAAAGCCATGGCTTAGCCCAAGACAGAAAAACGAACGGAGCAGTAGGAGTGTCAAATTATGCCCCGCAACACCCCAAAGCCCCAACAATCTGTGTACCCGAACTGAGGCCTCTAAGCCTATATAAACCCGAAGATAGACTCCCCAAATCCTACAAGCCTGAACTCCAATTAAATCCTCAGCCCTGAAGTACACAAACTCCTCCCAAAACCTCCAAGGGAATCCAAAGCTGTGCGCCTCAGTGATGTGCCCGACACTATCGGCATCGATTGCCTCGAAGCACCTTCGGGCTTCATCCGGTTTCACAAGGCGTTTGAAGGGCCTTTGATCCGCTGGTTTTACATTGGGAAGCCTTGCGTTTCAGGTTTGATGAGATCTTTAAAGCAAGGAAAACTCCAAGGACAGGAATTTATTGCCTTGAGATGCTTTCATTCACACCCACGATTCAGAGATGCGATGCAGCAACGGCCGCAAATTGAGCTATCACTATCTCGGCATGGCAACAAAAAGGGGTCCTACAGTACTTGTATACTCGGAGCCTTGGGGCAGGGAGCTTCAAGTACCCAAGACATCTGAGAGTAGAGCCCTCGAATTCGAACGAGGTCTTCGGCGGGAACCGCAACCTGCCATGGGCTGTTGAGATAAGGTCAACGGACTCCAGGCTTCGAGATCCAAGCTTTTGTAGTCGGATCAACATTTTGTGGGCTGGATCACATACAGACAGACTAATTAAAAATACACCATTATCATACGAATATGCTAAATTATATGGCCGTTGGGACTCTTCAACTTGCATCTGGAGCTGTCATATTGCTTCCATATTTTTACAATAAAAAATAAACCCGGGATTTAGGAATCTAGCTGGGATCACCGCGTCTCAAACAAACAGTCACTAAAACCTCATATAGGCGCTCTACTCACTATCTCAAGGTCTCCGGACTTACGCACGAGAGCGAGACTGTTTGTCGAGAGTTGCTCCGCATGCTCGACCACTGGCTCTCAGCTTCACACCAACCCCGCCGAGAGTAGGGCGTGCTGTTCTCCTTGAGATCTGCTAAAGGCCGTAATTCTACCTTTCCGTCTTCGGGAATCCCTGCCTCGGTGAAGAATGCTTGAACTTGCTTCTGTCGATCGGCTTCTTCAAACGGGGTCAGATCTTCGATACGGTAGGTCCATGTGTACTCATGAGTGTAGAAGAAGTGCATGTGCATCATCGTGTACTGAAAACTTTTGTTCTGATGGACACTTGTGCGGTAGAACTGATACACCGACATGTAGTCCAAGAAATACCAAGAATACCGGTCATGCCAAAGCTGGGCCCGGGCGATCGATGCCAGTTGATTTCCCCTAGGGTCAGGATGCTCCCTGCTTTCCCACACGTGAGACACGCCGATGATCCGAACCTTGTTGCGATAAGCTTTGTCTTGCTTCCACTTCTGCAACTCCTCACGCGTGACGACAGCATCCGGGTACCTCGGATGGTTTTCTAACTCCTGGCGACGGATGAAGGCCTGCTTCTCCCTGTCAAGAGCTTTCAGGCACGTTCCCCGCACCAGGCGAATGTCTGCCCTCTCATCCAGGAGGAGGTCGGCGAGTGCAGAAGGATGCCTCCGGTTTGTATAGAGCAGCGAAGCAGTCACGCCTCCGCCTTCGTGCGTTGTGACACCCTCCTCTTCCTCGAAGTTTGGCTGATGTAACCGCTACACTCTGACTCACCGTGTTCTGGCCCTGGCCCGGCATGATCGCCCATGATCCCTAAAAGGATGGGCAGAAGACAACTCGGGCCTGAGGATGCAGCCGCCCTTTCAATTGAAACATGGTTGTTGGCCTGTATATGCTGAGCAGGCGAAACAGACATGTCCCAGCTCAGCAAAGCTCCAGGGTGTGAGTGTCTCTGGTTGAGGGTGTGGGGATGTGTAGCTTCAGGTTCGTGTTTCCAAGGCACTCCTGAAACTCCAACGAGAGGGAGGGGGCATTCAAGCGATGGTGTGGTGCCGAGTCCTGGGTGGCATCCACTCTCAAAGGCTGCATGCTGCCCTAACCGCAAATGCTATGTGGGTGGTTGTCAATATTAGGGTCCCGTTTAGGGTCCTTACTATAATACGGCACCTAATATTTAGGGTACCCAAAAGGGACCCTAATTTTGACAACTACCCATGTGTTCCCAGAAGGACGGCGCATTTCGGCCCAGGCTTTCTCCGGCCAACGGGGCAAGATCTCCGTTCGAAAGCTTTAGGGCGCAGGGAAGTCTGGTCTGGAATCACAACACCAGTGCCTTCAGCATTGGCAAAGGCTTTGGGTCTAGGACCTCTTCTCGTTGCGTATGTGTTGCAACCCTGCAGGAAGGGTTCAGGTTTCCCAGGCAAATGCAACAAGAAGTTGAGGACTTGGTCTTCGCTGTTGTGTATCGGTTTTTAGTCTTTTTCTTGGTTTTATTTGGAGCTATTGGATGGGTCCGTAAGGGCATATGGAATCACCGATTCACCAAAGGTCTGTCAGTGCACTAATCAGGATGCCCACCAGCACATGCCGTTCTAAACAGAACCAGAAATAGCACTAGATGCAGCTATCACTCTATGGCTAGCTTGTTCTTTGTAAGTACCACGGTCTTCCGATCGTACCAGTGTTGGATTCCGTCGTTGCTTCTTAACCTACTATGGCTCCTCGATCCTCGCCTCCGGGCTCCAGGCCTATCTCAACATCAAGCTATCTTCAGGTACTTGGGTGTGCTCCCGCTAGAGACCGTTCAGAGTCAGACGCCTTAAGATCGAGTAACCCTCTCTTCAAAGAAAGAGAACAAGCAAGCAGGGTCAAGGGATAGTATGCGCTGATACAGAATTCAGCAATCTGCTCCATAGCACCTGCTGGGAGGCCAGAACCCTGTCATAAGAAAACAAACGGAAATCAAGCGACCCGAAGAACATGCTACAAATCAGGATGCAATCGTGGCAGAAAGCCTCCTTCTTCTTGCGGATGCACTTGACGTCCTGTGCAGGTGCGTGGCTTCACGTCGGCTGACGCACGCTTGCGCTTGTGCATGCTACACCAGTAGAGGCTAGGGTAACTCGTTGAAGGCTTAGGGTGAAATCAGTATGGTGGTGCCCGCCTTACAGGCAAAAACCAAATTGTATTGTTCCGGGGCAGTATTTGAAGATTTACATTGCAGAGGGAGTGCCCTGCATGCAGTGCGCATGTGTCAGCTGCTTGTTTGGAAGAAGGGTTTGTTTGGCTATACTTATAAACTATAAGCTAGACACCAAACTGCATGCTCAACCAAGTATCCTGGGAGAGCATATTCATTGCTTTAGTCTTGGCGGTTCGGGGTTTAGGGCTCCCCGAAGCCGATGCAAGCGGCCATAGGCCAGGGGTTCAGTGCAGTCACCCAGTCGTAGGGTTTTGAGGCGCGTTTGGCCCCATCTCTGTTGCATGGAAACTTGACTAACGCTTCACACACCAAGTCGATCATTCCGCGGCAACCTGTGTGAGGAAGTCGTCATCCTGAGGAAGCCGTACATACTTCTGAAACACTTGCATTGAAGACACGAGTCAGGGACCCAGTGTCGACAAATCGACACTGACACTATCCAGACTCGTCGTGTCCCGGCTCTGTGTAACGGGAGTTTGGCAGCTGCTTCTGCACTTCACCACTGTCACCACCACGGTGGGCATCGCCCCAGGTCACAACGGACCCATCATCAGTAATGGCAGCGAATGCCCGGCCAGAGGCTTGGATTTGCTTCACATTCTTTAGCTGATCCTGCACAGCTGTGCTGTCACCACCGCGGCCAGCGTGGCCCCAAGACACTACCGATCCATCATCAATAATGGCGGCAAAAGCGCATCTGGTTGCTTGGATCCGCTGCACGCTCTTCAGTTGATCCTGCACAGCCCTACTGTCACCACCTAGGTCACCTCGGCCCCAAGTCACGACGGATCCATCGCCAAGGATGGCAGCAAAAGCGCCAGCGGAGGCTTGGATCTGCTGCACACTCTTCAGCTTATCCTGCACGGCACTACTGTCACCACCATCCTTGGCATCACCCCAGGTCACAACGGATCCAGCGTGAAGGATGGCAGCAAAAGCGCTGCCGGTTGATTGGATCTGCTGCACATTCTTCAGTTGGTGCTGCACCGCCGAGCTGTCAGCGGTACGAAGGCCCCAGGTTACGACGGATCCATCGCCAAGAATGGCTGCAAAATTGGTGTCGGAGGCTTGGATCTGCTTCACGTCGCTCAGCTGATCCTGCACATGATTACTGTCACCACCACGGTATGGATCCCCCCATGTTGCGACGGAGCCGTCATCTCTGATGGCAGCAAAAGCGAATCTGGTTGCTTGGATCCGCTGCACGTTCTTCAGTTGATCCTGCACAGCACTACTGTCACCACCGTCGCCAGCCTCACCCCAGGTCACGACGGATCCATCGCCGAGGATGGCAGCAAAAGCGCCAGCGGAGGCTTGGATCTGCTGCACACTCTTCAGCTGATCCTGCACGGCACTACTGTCACCACCATCCTCAGCATCACCCCAGGTCACAACGGATCCATCCTGAAGGATGGCAGCAAAAGCGCTGCCGGTTGATTGGATCTGCTGCACATTCTTCAGTTGATCCTGCACAGCACTACTGTCACCACCTAGGTCACCTTGGCCCCACGTCACGACAGATCCATCGCCAAGAATTGCTGCAAAAGACCCACTGGAGGATTGAACTTTAAGCTTGTTTATGTAGAAGGTCAGCGAATCACCACTCTTCAAGTTGGCATCCTGGATCAGGGCATGAGCATGCAGTATGCTCCCTGACGAGTCTAGCAGCTGCCCCTCTCCGACGTGAAGAGCGCTCTGCGCGCGAACTTTCAATGTCGCTACCCGTTCATCCAATCCTGCACTCACGGTAGCTGTCTTGCCACTCAACAGGCCAACTTCCACGGTAATCGACATGTGCTGCAACAAAATGTTGAACAGGGTTTGGGACTATACTGTGAATGCAGCAAGGAATCTGAAACATCATCCCCTCCGTTCCTTTACCTCGACTGACAATGGAGACTGGGCACAAGGTTCAGGATTAAGGACAAACGGCTTTTGCCCGAAGGAAATTGCTGGACAGTAGGCCGAGCTTGAAACAAAATGACTGCCGTTTTGGCTTTTGTCGGGGGGGTTTAGGTTTCAATGTTCTCGTGAGCTCGGACAGGTTCTGATGTGGTTGCCCCCTGGGATTGTAGGGCAGAGGAACGTCTATATGTCCAGGTGTATGAGAGAGAGGGTGCGAGAGAGAAAGAGAGAGCGCATGTAATTATGTGTGTGTAGGGGAATGAGTAGGGGAATAGGAGGGAAGGGCAGAGGGAGCGAGATAGACAGAGAAGGAGAACAACAAGACAGAAAAGAACATCCAAGTCAAAGGCTTGCATGGGTGTGCGTATGTGTATCTGCATGTATACATACATATATATATATACACATACATACATAAACAAAAGCTATAGTATGTGTGTATATATATACATATGTGCAATTCGCATTTGTTTATATGTTTGAGCTTACGGGAAATTGTCGATTGTAGGAAGAAGGCCGTCAGCAGGAGGGACCAAACAAGTCGATGGGCAGTGAAACAGAACGATGAAGGACCACTCGATTGAATGATGAGTCGGTCAGGGGTGTTAGGGTTTAGGGTTTAGCGGTTTAGCCGATTAGGGCTTTTGGGTTTAGCGGTTTAGGGATTTTGGGTTTAGCGGTTTGGGGTTTAGGGTGGGTTGAGGTATCCAGATCTAGCAGTAGGCTCCTACATTGCAGATTCCCCTCAACGCGCGGACCGCCTATCTGCTTATGGAGGTTCGCTCGAGTCAGTAGATGTACTTATTTGCCATTATAGCCTGACTTAATATTCCACCGTATCTTCTGTAGTAGTCTGTACAACCCATCTTGCTGGCCAAGTCTGGTCTAGAGCATATGGCATATGGTATGTAGGGATTTAGATAGGTTCCGGGTGATGCAGACAAAGACCTATGTAGCTGAGTAGCAGCTTGCTTTCTTCGCTGTAGCCAAAACAACCCTCAAAGCAAAAAAACCACGTTTAAGCACCCTTACCCCCAAATCCTACATTCCAAACCCTCACCCCTTAACCCTTAACCCTAAATTCTAAATCCGAAACCCACGGGCCCAGGTCTCCTTCACTTTGCGGAGGCGCCGCTTGAGGTTGAGGATGTGAAGGTAGATCATCCTCGGTCTATAGAGGGTTTAGGGCCGGTCCACCTAAACCCTAAACCCCTAAACCCTAAACTCGAACTCATGAGCTCACAAAGGTGAAAGAATTTCAGGGTTGAGGCTTGGGAACCCCGGAGTTGAGAGTTCAGGGTTTCCGTCCCTATGGTCCTTTAGGTCTACACTACACCTCTTGGAAATTTATTGCTTCAAGTGCAGAACTTAGACTGTTGGGTCGGGGTTTGGGGACTACGATGCCATGTGTTTGTACATACATATATATGTATGTATGTATGTATGTATATATATATTTATATGTCTGTCTGTGTGT
Organism: Symbiodinium sp. clade A Y106; assembly: GCA_003297005.1. Classification (NCBI taxonomy): domain Eukaryota; class Dinophyceae; order Suessiales; family Symbiodiniaceae; genus Symbiodinium; species Symbiodinium sp. clade A. The sequence goes on from BGNK01000608.1 coordinate 222,181, forward strand.
CTGTCTGTCTGTCTGTGTCTGTCTGTCTGTCTGACTGTCTGTCTGTCTGTCTGACTGTCTGTCTGTCTGTCTGTCTGTCTGTACGCACGTGCGCATACATACACATGTAGTTGATTCTATAAGCACATACACACAAATATGCATATGTATATGTGTGTATATACAGTCTGGTATTGCCTATAATCATTTTTACGAGTAGTATTTGTACAGTATTTTTGCTAGTATTCGTACCATGAGTATTGTTATTACTATACTACACTCACATTCCTGTGACCGCACTCTATACTGTATAGACTGTAGCTCTGTCCCTCCCTCGTTCTCTCTGTCTCTCCCTCCGTGTACATATGTACATATATATATATATATACACATATATAGACATATCTGCCGTGTGTAACAAACAAACAAATAAGGAAACACACAGCTACATATATTATGCGTGTATATACATATATGTATATATATATAAACATATGTATATGTATATATATATATACATGTATCACTACGAAGATAGATATCGGACATGGATCTTTGGCCTCGGAGCAGTCAATGTCTGCGAGTTCCGCTCCTTCCCGGTTCAGTTTTGGGGTGCAAAAAAAAGGTGCAGGGCTCAAGGTAGTGATTATAGGAGACAGAAGTTGACATGGGGATTATAGGAGACAGAAGCTGACATAAGCCAAAAAGCCCTATAAACCAAAAACCCCAAATCCCAAACCCGAAGCTGAGCCCCAAACCCAGATCTCTCCCTAATGAGTCGCACCGGTTTGCGGTTTGCTGAGGCCACGGCTGGTCCTTCTCAGCCCATCCTTCCTCGACCTGCACATACAGGTTGCAGAGGCTTAAGGCTTCAGAAATCTTAGATTCTCTCGATACTAGGACGCCTATAACGACTCGAAGCTATTCTTTGCCAGTGGAGTAGTCAGAGGCCGCCGCCTTTCAGTCGGAACGTCTAAGGAAAAAGCAGGTCAAAGATTCGGCATGCAGCCTGCTCCAGCATCTCTCTGCCGCCCCAGCGAGCAATCTCCTAGCGGACTTTACATTCTGGGTTAAAAGGGGCTGTCTGTCGTACTGGTTGCCAGGCCATGGCGATAATTGCAGTATAGCGACCACACGACCTATGACACGGCTATCCGGTGATGCCTTGTGTCGTGCTTCAAACTAAATAGCTCTTAGCCGTAGTTAGAAAGTAGCAGCCTTGCGTTGTAGTACAAGTGCATCTCTCGTTCATAGTACTACTAGGTTACTACTACTTGCATCAACTTACTTAGAATGAGGTGTGTCATAGTAAGATGAAAGGATCTTCATAGAGGATTGTATCGTTCAGGCTTCTATATTACCACCACAGTGTGGCAAATCGGGTCATGCAAAGCTCTAACCACGGGACGAGACCCAAGGCATCCCCTCGAGGGCTCTGAAATGTACTTGCCATGAAGCACATGAGGGGCTTAAAAAGGCTTATAGGACTTATAGGGTTTGTAGAGTTTAGGGCTTGTAGGGTTTAGGGGTTTAGGGCTTCTGACATCTTCACTCAACTACCAAAACCCTACACCCCCGGCCCCATGAACCTCTACCTTGCGTCCTCCAAGCTCGCAGGGTGTTTGCGTGCAAGCTCATTGAGTGCCTGCTTGGATGCGGAGGTATCAGGTCGTTGTTACCGGTCGGCTCCTCTCATAGACCTCAAACCTTAGTCATGGTATCAACCAGCTGCTGCTACCCCGTGGGGACGAAACACCCAACCAAAGCTAGCATTCGCCCCAGGACTGCAGTTGGGACATGTTCCTTGGGCCTGCCTAAGGCTATGCTACATTAGACTCACCAGCCACACTTTCGGCTCTACCCATACCTGCAAGGCTGGAAGCCTTTTTCAGTAATTAATCGCCAAGCAAGTGGGTCGACATCCGTGCAACCTGTACATAAGCTAGGCTGGGTCGCCCCATCTGTGCATCCGGGGAAGCTCGACGTGGGGGTGACAAACTATGATGCTTCAATCCACATCGCTCGCACATAACCGAAGTGGCCACAACCCCCAAACAACACCAGAAACTGATCTGCAGCACCTTCTGAAAAAGACTGCCACGCTCAAGAAGCTCCGGGAAGTTTTGCCATTTTGGACACGAACTTGTGCGAAAACGCAATAGGAATCTTTGTGAGACATACACAATCAACGACGACTACGGCTAAACTAGTGCTCCAGTTGTTGTTGTTGCTGCTGCACCTCTTTTAGGTTCTCATCCGCATGAAACATGTCTGCAGCGCGACCAAAACGTCTCAAAGCACTACTGACACTACGGAATACGAGTACTGCTACAACAGTCTTTCCGTCGTGCGACTACACTACAGTACGAGTGCCAGCCGGTACTAGCTGCTACTGCTACAGCTACTTCCGCTACTGCTGCTGCTGCTGCTACGGCTACTGCTTCTGCATCCGCTACTGTTCCCGGTACTACTATTCCTACTCACCTACTCCTGCATTTAGTGCTGCAGTCGCCACTGCCACTGATAGCTACATTCCTTAACCGTTTGCGCCGAACCAGAACAACAGGGCTTATATGTAAAGGGCCCAAAACCTTATTTATGTTCGTATTTGGCAAACTTTGTCTTTATTTGTTTTGTTTTGTCTTTTTTTG
>BGNK01000609.1:0-60000 GCA_003297005.1 Symbiodinium sp. clade A Y106
AGCCACACTCCCCCCTCCCCCCCAAAAGGTGTCTGCCACTTTGTGGGCTAAGATGGTGTGTCTTTGCACTGGCTTTCTAGATTGAAAGATCCCCCGAGTGGAACCAGTAATTACTTTTCTGAACTTGTTGGGGCCCTTGGTTGAGGCTTGCTAGGGCACAGAAAGGGCGGGAACCCACGGAAGCTCGGGGTGCGTAGTTGCGCCACAGACCAGGTTCGATCAGAAGCAGAAGGCCATGGAGAAGCCAAACTAGCCATCAGTGTCTTGTTGTATCATAGCCCCACATACCTGTATCACCACCGACACTGCCCGCGAACTGCTTCCCTGTGGTTTACAAGGCACCCTATCTGAATCACAGGCCTAAACCGTAAACCCTAAACCCCGATAATAGCCTCGATATAGGTCTTCACGCGCGTGACCTACGCAGCAGCCGATGGCTCTGGCAGCGAACTTTGCCCAACATCGACTCTCGGTTTTTTGGGGTGTAGGGTATAATTAGGGTTTAGGGTTTGGCGTGTAGGGTTTAGGGTTTAGGGTAGGGTTTAGGGTTTGGGGTGTAGGGTATAATTAGGGTTTAGAGTTTGGCCTGTAGGGTTTAGGGTTTAGGGTAGGGTTTAGGGTTTGGGGTGCAGTGATCAGAAACCAAGTTTGGCAGGGATATGGGTATGGCGGGACAGGCCGCAGTCCTGGGGCCGTTTTCCATGTTCCAAGCAAACTTCATCTTTCGGAGTTCAGTTCAAGCCACCCGCCTTCAACAGCATGATCGTCACATGTACTTTACCCATCGGTCGTGTCTTGAGTACATTAATCCTGAGGCGTAAATATGTAGGGTAAATGGGCTCAGTCGCTTCGAAGATTACCGTGGAACGCTTCAAAATCGAAACACATTACTTCACTTGCAAGACTTCGACAAGGGCATTTCTGAGAAGGAAACCATGGTGGACCATGAGTTGTCGCTGGTCATGCTGCAGTCGCAATGCATGGATTTCAAGTTTAGACACACACACACACATACGAACACTCGAAACAGGTGGCTCAGATTTCAGCACTTAGGCAACATGATGAACGAATTAAAAGAAAAGCTCATGCGCGCAGATACCTTTTGATCTGTACTTTCTCATGTTCGCCACAATCTTGCAACAGATGTTGCAACCCGAACACCACCTGCTTTGGCAGGATCAGATCATGCCATGGCCCTTCAGTTTAGGGATTTGGGGGTTTATGGACAGTTTAGATCTCAGGGGTACAGATTTCCGAGTTCTTCAGGACCCGGAGGCCACGTCGTGGGTATCTAATGGAGCCGACTTCTCCAGGGATCTTACCTTGAAGTGGTAAGGCTCTGCAGGAAGGGCCTGGCGCCAAAGTTCAGCAAAGCACGGATGGGACGTGAGTCCAGGATATATAAGGGAGTTTCCGAAAATTAGGGGTACCATGTTTTGGGTCCTTATAATAAGGATCCTACTATTTAGGGTACTGTAGTAGGGTCCCCTATTTTCGGAAACTCCCAATATAAGGATCTGATTCGGAGTTGGAGGATCCCAGTACGTACGGAAATCTCGGTAAGTTGCAAGGATGAGCTATTCCACCCCTAAGTATACACCCCTCAAGCCCCTTGGTGTTAGAACTGCAATCCCCAAACCCCAATCCCAGAACCCCAAATCCCTAAAGCTTAAACCCTAAACCCTGAACTCTTTGCCTGAGCAGTGGGTTTAACCAAGCAGCGACCAGAAACTAAGGCTCTCCAGCTATGTGTCATCCAGAGCCGAGACGTAAACTGGCTCCTGGGCTTCATAGGGCTTTGGGGGTTTCCCTGAAGGTCCATGTACCCAAATAGTCATATACTTTGGCCGCAAAGCACCTATATAGGGACTACCTTAAGGCCCAAGTATATACTACTTGGGCACTTGGACCCTTAGGGTTTTAGGCTAATTTAGGGGCGCAGCGTGGGGCTTTGTCGGGGTGGAGGGAGTGTGTAGGGCTTCTAGGCTTACTTGGGCCGTTTCGGTCGCATTCCACAGGCTGACACCTCACGTTAGTTACATCAGCGCAGCCAACGAAGGGCTATAGCCCTGAGGGCCCATGTACCCAAATAATATATTATACTATGGCCCTAATGTACCTATATAGGGACTACTTTAAGGCCAAAGTATGTGCGATTTGGGTACATGGACCCTTAAGGATAGGGAGTTGAGACTGCAAGACCCCCTAAACTACAGTCTTCGAAGGCACATTCGTATTTCTTGCGCGGGATGGGCGCAAGTAGAGCTCTAGGCTTCAGCTTTGCAAATGTATGGTTCCACGCAGGTCCTAGACCCCATGTCATAAACCTGAAAAGTGCCATATCTTCATGTTTTCTCAATACATGTACCCCAAAGTCATTGAAACCCCGAACCACGCAGGATGAAAGATGTCTGTGGGGGGTGCAGGGTGGCGCTGCAGACGCAAACTTCAGGGGTGTGTTTGCGTTTGTTATTAATTAGTAAGTTATTGTTAGTGTGATTGTTATTGCTGGTATTATATATATATATATACATATATATAGATAGAGATGATTGCTATTAATACATTTTTAGCATTGTCATCATTATTGTTATTACCCTGGACCTCAAAATGGCCCAAACACCCTTTATATTGTGGTCTTTGGGCCCCAAAGCCTTAATATATGGGTCCTTATAGAGCCCTAGGGTTATGGTTTCGGCACAGTTTTAGGCTTGGGCGGCCTGGTCCGAGGCTTTGCGTGGGAGGCGTGGGCTTCGTCTGGGCGATCCATCCCGATGACGGCGGCGTGCTGTGCCTTGGCTCACGGTGTGGAGGTTAGGGGTTTAGGGTTTGGGGTTTTTGGGATTTAGACTTTAGGGGAGACCCTGGCCGTTGAATTCTCGACCCAATGATCCTGTGCACCCCGAACTTTGCGTGTCTGACATGTTTGGCCCCTATAGCGCAGAACCCGTAGCTGCCCTTAAGCCTAGGTCTTCTTTGCTTCGCCACCTAGCCCAAAACCCTTAAACTGCACTATTACATCCATAACCCTTGGGTCCCTTTGGAATTAGGAGAAGGACTGGGCTCATGGCTGAAATTCTCCGAGGGACCGGAGCCAGGGCAGCTGCAAATCGTTTTCAGTTCCCTTCCTCAAACTTCCACTTCCAAGACTTACCGGCAAATGGTGAAGCGCCCCACGATCCGAAAACTGATACTGTACTGTAGTCGATTTCCCACTCACAAGCTTCACAAGGCAGGGTTTAATGGCTTAGGATCCCGATGTCTGCATGAGATGTTCATTGATCGTAGGGTTAGTGCTATATCGCCCACTCTATCTTGGGGGATGTTTTGGGGCATCACAGGCAATAGTAGGGATCCTACTATACTTTAAGGTATATTCCTTAATTTTAGTCCCTAAGCCCTAACAGCCGGAGCTGCTGGCCAAGGTGGGCGCGCGAGATCGATGGGATTGTCAACGCCATGATCCCGATCTCGAAGCAGAGGGACCACGGAGAAAAGAAGCCAAGCGGGCTTTGCAAAACCCTTACAAGATCTTTCCCTCGGAAAATCTTACAGACCCTAAAAAGCCCTTTCGAAACTCTTGGTACAGCAAAGCCTTACAGCACTCTATAATGCCCCTTACTATTGACGACCTAATCGGGCCCTGCACTGCCTGGGCCCAGAGTAAGGCAGAGTTAGGGTTTACCAATAGTCCCCAGTGTAGTTCGTGTTTTGGAGTACCTTGTACGACCCTAAATATACAACTGGCTGAATCAAAAAGAATTAGACAGGATACTATAGATACTTGGAGGTTCATGGGTAGTTATAAGTGGGGTTATAAGTCACCCAATATGGGTTATAACTATAGTTATCCTACTTATAACCCTACTTACAACTATTCATGAACCTCCAAGTAGGGTTTCGCTGTCCTGAGACATGTTGGGTTCTGAGTTCTGAGCAGGCATCGATTCGCTCCAAGCCTGTAACATGAGACTCTAGAACCCTTGGACTCAACAATACACACTATTCGAAGTTGAAGGGGGGCCTGAATATGGTGAGGAGTGCGCTTCTTAATTGCCAGGACTGCTTCAAGATGATCTGATCGGCTTCTGCTGCACGTGTTTCCGTCCGGATGCATGCAGATTTAAGCCGATTTGTAGGCCCGGAAAGCTAGCGCGACGTCCTAGAAGGAACATACCCTTAGACCATAAATTTTGGAGTTTATAGTAGGGTTTAGTGTTTAGGGTGTAAACGTCTTCACACCCAGGGAACGTGCAGTCAAGCATGTCAGCAAAATAGCGCTCAAAAATTCAAGTTAAGCCATAAGCCTAAGCATCCTATACCCTAACACACCCCCCTCTCCAAGCTTCGGGGACAGCGAGCAGGCTCCTTTGATGACAAGGGTGCGAGTGGCGCCGGTGATGGCCGCCAAGCAAGTGGGTCCACTCAGAGCGAGTGGAAAAGCGGGGATCGCGCCGCCATGCCCGGGGTGGGCGGCCCGGCGCCTGGTGATGATGGCAGCAAGGCAGCTGCACACAGCGGCCACAGCGACGACCCGTGGGCCAGGGGAGGAGATCCTTGGCAAGGCGGGCGCTGGGAGGACGGACGGCTCCGACGACTGGCGACGATGCATGGTCTTGGCGGAGGCAGCTAAATCCGAATGCACAACACCCTTATGAGCCTTGAAGCGAAAACGTTTGTAGCATCCTTCTACCTCTAAACCCTTAAACCGTAAACCCTTTGAATGTAGGCGTGGCCCTTATAGTTTTTATGTTATCACACTATAATATAGCCCCCAGACACTAGTCTAATCATTAACGCCCCCGTCTATTCGAAATCGCAAGCCTTTAACTGCCTCAAGCCCAAAGCCCTTGACCAAAGCGCTTTCCACACGCCTAAGGACTTGGCATTCCTCACAATGGCAAGCAGATGGTCATCAAGGTTCTGGGTTGCATTATAAGGGCTACCACAAACCCCAAGGGTGATTGAGGGTTAGCATAAGGCTTACCCAAAAGGTCCAAGTAACAGTATAGTATATACTTTTGGCCCCCAAATATCTTCTGAGAGCCTGCTATATTGGTACATGGACCCCTTGGGTTAGTTTGGGCTGCCAGAAGGGGTACTTTAAGGCCCAGGCTTTAGGGGGGAGGGGACTGCAGCTCCCGGACAGCAGGCCCATTACGGGGTCTTGTTAATAAGGGTTCTCTAGAGAACGGTGTGCTTATGTGTTCTGAAGTGTCATGGGGCCTCTTTCTGCAAGTAAGGAGTGCACCTGATCAACATGAGGCCTGAAGCTGGCGAGGGTTTCTCTTTTTGAGTCAAGAAATATTGGGGTTTAGGGTTCAGGGGCAGGCTGGGGCCCTCCTTTGCGTCTCATGTCGTTGGCCATCTTCAACCGTACCGATGCCCTCCTATGTGCTTCCTCTAGTGACACACCAGGTTTTGAGCCAGGATCTTACTTGCATGGCGAATCCTAAACTGAGCTGTAAAACCCTTACAGCCCTAAGCGCAACACCCAAACAAGGCAACAAGAAGGAGCTGCAAGAGGGGACCCTTCAGTCCCCGTTCCGCAAGCTTCGCACACATACACAAACTGCAAAAGCCAAGACCGAAAGCTCAAAGCTCCAAACCGAAATCACAGAAGAATCGAAGCCTTGGTAGACGGTCCACAGGTTGCATGTACAAGCATAGTATATACTTAGGCCTTAGAAGGGGGTACCGATATAGGTACTTTAAGGCCTAAGTGTATACTAGGTAGATACACATGGAGCCATAGGGTGGATCCTATTCATGGGTCCTCGCCAGGTACACCCAAACCCTACCCTAAACTACCATAGCCTTTTTTGGTGGGTTCTTCTTACAAACCCTGACATAGTCAGAAAAGTCGGTTTCCCAAAGATGAAATATTTGGGGAGTCTACAACAGAAACAGTTCACGGTAGCGGACCTTAAACATTGAATCCCTCGAGTCTACCAAGAGGCTCATACCCCACCCCTTTTTTGGGATGCCGGCTTTTCTATATAGCAGATCTTAACTAAAGAACTAGGTACCCCCAAAAGAAGGGGTAGGGTATGAGCCTTTAGGTAGCAACCGAAGACCAAAGCCATGGAGCAGGCAGAGAGCTCTTCCGCGAAGGAAGAGAGGAGGACAAGCGACTCTGCTGCACGAAAGAACTGTCGGTTAGTATTGGCGATATTTAGGGTTTAGAGTTTAGGGTTTAAGGGTTAGGGTTTAGGGTTTAGGGTTTCGGTTAAGACCTTACTTATGATTTCGGTTCTCAGGGGGCATTTTAGACCCTAAGAACGACAGCACAATTGTAGGAGCCTACAGAGCGGGCACTTGTAATGTCCTACTCAACGGGCTTCGGTTTGACCCTTTGAGAGGCTTTCTGCCAAAGGGTCCAAGTATCGTGATAGCAGGTTCAGAGTTTAATAGGTATTTGAGCCCCAAGAGTATAGACTGTACTACTACTTGGACCCTTTGGGTCTTGTTGCATTGATAGTGGTGACGCCGTCGCGACGGTGTTCTTTGTCTTTCATGTTCAGGCTCAGAAGAGCCACTTATCGTCGTACCGGAAGGTGCTACTTAAATGACTCGTTTCAATTCAAAAACCAGAAGGCGTAGATATGTTCAGCGCAGGCATCCGCAACATGTATGTGAGTTTCAAAACTCAGAAGTTGGGCTTGTTGGCTCCAGGATGTTGCCTGGTAGGAGCCAAGGACCCTGAACCTTACACATTCATTATTCCTCAAACACTACACCCCGAAACCCTAAACCCCGAAACCCCAAAGCCATAAGCCTTCAAAACCCGAAGCCCCGAACCCTAAATTTCAAATCCCTAAACCCTGAGCTTTTAGACCAGAAACCCTTGAGCCTAAGCCCGGCAGTTCCCGATGCTCCGACATGGGTTCCCCCTAGGGACGGTTTAGGGTTGGGTGAGGTTTTAGGGTTTAGTTAAGGTTTAGGTTTTAGGGTTTCTAGGGGTTTATACCCTACTCATTCTTTAGGGTATCTGATTTTTTTTTAACCATAAGACGAGGTACCCTGAAAAAGGGGTCGGGTACCCCTAAACCCTAAACCCTACCCCTAAACCTAAACAAAGGGGGTAGGGTTCTGTATAATACCCAGGCCGCAGGCGATCCTCCAAAGGCGCTAACACGGAAGATTTTGAGCTTTCGGGGGGTGGGGGACTTTGGGCCCTTTCTGGGTACCAAACTACTTGGACCCTTAGCATAATAAAACTGTTCAGCAGGGTTCCTTATTCAGCATGATTTACATCGAAACTCTTTTGTAAGCAATGTCTCCCTACATTTGGGTTTCAAGTTTCGGTTTTCGGGCTTGGAGTTCAGATGTTGATGCTTCCTGTCCGGGGTTTGGGGTCTAGGGGTTTGGAACATAGAGGGCAGATTCAGGATCTAGAGCTTCGGATCCAAAGAGTGAAGTGTTTGGGCTGTAGGGCTTTAGGGTTCAGAACTTTCGTGCTGGGCGTACATCGGGCAAGCAGCATGGGGTCAAAATATGAATGCCTCCGTATTTCGCAAAGCCGCTTTTGTTGAGGCTTTTGAACATCAAACAACTGCCCACACCTGTAAAAAAGAATCGAAGGCAGGAGGGAATCGAACTGATCAAAACTGTTGTTTTTACATGACCGCCGGAGTCAAGTTCATCAGATGCATAATCAGCAGGAGAAGTACGATGCTAAGCACAATCTAGTTCCAGGGTGGTTCGAGATGATGGGAAGTGCAACTAGGGCCCAGATCGGTTTGTTGCCTGTGACACGGTTAGGGTTTAGGGTTTGGGATTTTATGGTTCTGCGGTCGGAGAACCTCCCCCAAACAATCTCTCTAGGATGCTGGGGCAATCAGGCCGCCCCCCAAAACCCTAACCCTAACCATACCTAAATCTCTAGCCCCCCGAACCCTACTCCCGAACCCCCCCCCCCCCTTAAACCCTGAACCCTACCTATAGTCTCCATTGTAGTTCCTTTTTGGGGTTACCTTATAGGATCCTTCTTATAATATTTGGTTAAACCAAAAAAAGGAACTACAATGGAGACTATAGGTAAACCCTAATTCCTCCATCCTAAACCCGAATCCCACAAACCTCAGACCCGGAATCCCTACGCCACAAACCCCCAAATCCCCGGATCCCGATTCCCAAAGCCGAGCCAATATCCCTTAATTAAGGAATATTCCTCAAATAATACTAGGGATCCTACTATAATTTAAGGTATATTCCTCAAACAATGTTAGGGATCCTACTATAATTTAAGGTATATTCCTCAAACAATGTTAGGGATCCTACTGTAATTTAAGGTATATTCCTTAAGCAAGGGGTATTGGAGTCTCTGGGAACCCACGGCAGGCGCTCTCAAAGTGCGCGCCTCCATGGACGCCACGCCGGAGCGGGAGCCAGAGATGCCCGGAGACCCGATAAAATATTAAATGCACTCTGAGTATATTCAAAAGGACTAAGGTCGCCATATACATACATATATATATAGAGAGAGAGTATCTTGAACAAAAAGATACCGTCTTTCTTAAGTCGTGGGTTCAGGGCTTAAGGGATCTTGTGGGTGTCGGTTTCAGGATTTAGCATTTAGGTTTTGCGGATAGGGGCTTGGGGTGTTGGGCTGTGGGATTTAGGAGTTAGGGTATTGGCGGGCCTTAAGATGAGGCCCGCATTATCATCCCAATTGACGGAGGGCGGCTATTCATCAGGGGTCTTCTTGCCCGTAAGTTGAGCCGTGCGTCTCCTTACTTACCGAAAAGGGTCCATTAACTTATATAGTATACACCTTGCGCTCAAGAACCTAAATAAGAATTCTAGAAGCCCTCGAAAACCAAGCACATACTACATAGGACCTAGAGGAATCTGGACTCTTAGTCAAATCTACCTATATATATATACACATGACCCAATCAAACATGTAACATACACTCAGTGTCAATGAGAAATAAAAATATGTATGTATGTATGTATATATACATACATACATACATACATACATACATAGATATATATATATATATATTATAGACATATGTGTATGTGTGTGTGTGTGTGTGTTCAGGGTGGCGGTCTTCATGACAGCGTTGAGGCAACCTTCAGGTTCTGAGTCTTCTATGCAGCACCGGCCATGTCACGGTACAAGGTTGATGGCTCGGGCTTAGTTTATAGGGTTCAGGGGTTTAGGGCTTAGGGGTTTAGGGGTGTTGGGGTTTAGGGGTTTGGGGGTTTAGGGTTTAAGGTTTAGGGTTTACGGTTTTCGGGTTTAGGGGTTTAGGGGTTTAGGGGTGTAGGGCTTCGGGCTTATAGGTTTAGAGGGTTCGGGGTCTCTATGGTTTATAGGGTTTGGATGACTCGGGCTTAGGGTGTATGGGTTTATAGTTATAAAGGGCTTAGTGCTTATAGGGTTTATAGGGTTTAGGGTCTCCAGGGTTTACAGGGTTTTGGCTTCCGAAGCATATTTTTCAGCAGAAATTGTTGCTGACTGTGTAGGACTTATCGAGTGCTAATTGTCGCTTCCTCGTTCGTCGTTGTGACATCTCGTAGTGTTGCTGACAGCACGATTGTCCGACTTACTCCCCCGAGTGTGGGGGAGGTTCATGTGCCTAAACCTTCAGCGCGAATCCCTAAACCATAAAACCCTGTGGCAGCCTCGGCCCTACAGAAATAACGTCCTGGACTTGCACATGTTGAAGACTCTCATGGTACTCGTGAATGAAAGCCAGGGGCCATGCAGACTGCTGACAAGCTGCTTGTAAGTTCCTGGTTGGAGTTGGGTTTGATTTCTCGCTCTGGGGCGTCGCAGACGGCTGCGGAATTGGTCTCACTTGCTCCCAGATCTGCGAAGCTGGGAGCAGAAACTTGCAAAGGGATGGGCCTCTCCGATTTCCCAGGTTGACGGGAACCTGGCCCCTCAGTTGTTGTCCGAGCAACAGACCTCGGAGAAGCTGGAGTGCTGCCTCTTCTTCATAAAACCCTAAGCCCCTAGAACCCTATCTCCTAAACCCCAAACCGTAAGGCCACAAACCCTTAAACCCTAAACCCCCGAACCCTTAAACCCTAAGCCGAGGTGACATCATGATACTGAGTGCACAGGAATTGCGACTATGCTCGTGTAGAAGGGTGGACGGGGACCTTCTCCTGCAGATTCTGTTCCATTCCACGGCCTAGTCTCGCATTGGGATCCTTGCTATGTGGGGCGGCTGTGACAGCAACCATCGATGATTATCTGCGAAAAACACCGGTGCGTTGCCACGGTTTGCTAGCACCTCTGAGGGGTAAGCCCAAACCCTAAACCCCACTTTCCCAGCATTCTTGATCGGGGAAGCCGGCGTGAGTGAGATGGCAGATCCAGCCCCCAAACGTCTAAACCCGGAACCAATTTTTTAATCGTAAACCCTGCAACCCTCGGCCCTAAACCTGAATGAACGCGAAAGCCCTGATCCTTAACACCTTGAGCCCTGTAATCCCTGAGCCAAAAAGCCCCGAGCGATACATCCTTGAGCCCTAATCACCTGAACCGTAAACCTAAGTACTAAACCCAAAACCTTATATGAAACCATAGACTGGACCCTATAAATCCTCGAACTTTGAACCCCCCGTTGCAAAGCAACAAGTTATGGAATCCTTAAACCTTGAACCTTAAACCCCACACCGCCATTAAACCCTTTAAGCCCAACACCCCAAACCTTAAACCCTAAGCCCCAAACCCTAAACCTTAAACCCTAAACATCCCTAAACCCTAACTTGCACCTCACCAAGGCGCCGGCTGTCCGAGGTGTCACAGCCGGAGCTGGGACTGGGACCGCGGGAGGCTTAGGGTGTTCAGGGCTTGCCGTGAAGTGACGCATAGGCGAAAGTATTTAGCCTTACCTAGCGATAGCGAGTTTTTCCGGTGTACCGCAACATGACGAATAGCTGTATAGCCTTTCTTTCCCACGCCACGCCGTTTGAGCCAGCCAAGCCACCCAAACCTATTCCTGTTAAACTGTTAAACCCATTCCACTGGATGTTCTTTTTTCTTCCAGCTTTCTTCCTCAAGGCACTGTGTGATAAGGCCTATGACTGCCGCAGTGCGGAAGCATGTGCAGGCCCAGTCTCTGGCTGCGGCCGAGGCCGCCACAGAAGCAGGGGAGGCGAACGAAAAAACCAACAAAAAGGCTAAGGCCAAGCTTAAGGCCCTGGCAGTAACGGCGGCCAAAGCAAAGGAACGGGCAGCTGAAAAGGCGGAGAAGCGGAAGTGCCTTCAGACGCCCTGCGTGGCCCAAGCCAAGGAAATACCGCGGCCTGAAGGAGAAGTTTGTCTTTGCAAGGTTGGGAAGTTAAGTGCATATCCAATTTCTGCAAGCCCTGCTGCATACCATGAATACGAAATGAAGACCTTGAACATGAACCTGGAATCGAAGGGATGCCGGAAGCGACAGAACACAGCCCGCCGCGAGAAGCGGCAAAAGCTTCGCGAGGCCCGACTCCAGCGTAAACCGCATGCACCAACAATGCGAGATCTGAGGACGCTGAGCGCGCGTGGGAGTACCTTGGGCAGAAAGCCGCAGAGGCTCAGCGCAAAGCGAGTTTTCGCTTCGCTAAGAGCGCCAACCTCAGCGAAGTGGGTGAGTTGCAAGAGCATCTTTAACAAGCATGCAAGGCTATGGCTTGACGCGCTGCGACGGCAGACGTCGCGCGGTCGACGACCCGTACGAACGAGTCGAGGAACCAGGGGCATGTAGGAGATTGTAGGACACCGAATGTAAGCCGCCGAAGCCAAGACGTAAAGATTGCAAGAATGACCTTGACGATCAAGCTTGACGGGAATAGCACATGCAGGCCAGCGACTCGTCCGTGTCCGGACGACCTGGACGGGAGGCAATTCACACTCGAACTTGATTTCTGAGCCTTCCAACCTTGAAGTCGCAGGGGGCGTCCAAGGGGTTCAGTAGAGGGCCTAGGGGACCCTGGGGGCAATGTGAGGGGCCCCCTGCCCGATGATGAAAAACAGCCAAAACCAGTTACGCCATGAATTTGGGGCCTATAAGGCTTAGGGCCTAGGGTTTAGGGTTGCTGGTGGAGGGTTTAAGGCGTCGGGTTTACGGTTGAGGGGGCTGGGGCCTGCAGCAATCGAAGCAGTGGTTCGGTTGCCGGATCCCAAAAAGGTCTTTAAGGAGTAACGAGGGCTTTGCAAGTTGAACAGGATATCATCATGGCATAGAGCCTTGAGGGTTAGCATTTGTCATTAGGGTGGGGCGCATTAATGGTTGTGCCAAAGTTTCTTTCAACAATTCTGTATAAGGTACCATAGGGTTTTGGGGCTTTATGCATGGGGCTTCATAGGATTAAGGTTTCAACGGTTTCAGATTTCATTATACGGTTTTGGAGTGGGATAGAAATTTAGAGTTTTTGATTTAGGGGCTGGTTTAGACGGGTTCAGGTTCTAGGATCTAGAGTCTAGAATTTTATGACGAGTAATGGCCCTGATGGTGATGAGATTTGGGTTGACGTGTGTTGGCTCATGGTTTCGGATCCCTGGCTCCAGCTTTTGTAGCCCTCAGGTACTCGTAGCAAAGCATATTTTGACCGCTGTTGGAGCCTTTTTGTTTACCGCTCTGTTCGTTTCACACTTGGAGCTAAACCGCTTATCAAGATAATGGCCGTCTGACCACTGGATTGGAACGAGGGATGCTTCTTTACACATCCGCCCTGTTTTTGCACGAGCCTTGGCTTCTGAAACTCCAAACTGAAATCCTGGATGTCACAGATGCGTACCTAGGCCGCCGGAGCCCCACGATGCGAGGCTGTCGCTCACAGAGGCAGCTCGACGATGGTAGAACCATGTAGAACCTAAACAACTATACTTGGCTATGCAACAGGGAGTTTCCGTGCAATCTTTCATCATTATGTAGGCTGCAGCAGGCAATGGAGTGCGAGTGTGGTATCTCCGCATTGAAATCCCACAGCAAGTGCTGGACTTTGGGTCTTAAGGTTTGCCTTGTTCGAGAAGCCGCAAACCCAAGCCAAGCCCAAAGAACATACACAAAGCAAGAATCCGTACAGCACTAATGTCAAAGCCCAATGCTTGCGTGGCTTGTGTTTGCCTTCAACTCTCTTCATCCTGGTCTTCACCCAAAGCATCCTGAGTTTAAGTATCTTGCTGGATAATTACGGTGCCCGGCTGCAAATTTATGATTCAATCGTTTAGGTAATAGGTAATGGGTAAGATGACTCTTCCACCATGAGTGATTGCTTACCCATTTCTTGTTCTAAGAGCTTCAGCTCCGCAGTTATGGAACCAAGTGATCTTGGTTTGCAACAGGACGACTGCAACTATTAGTACAAGGCCAGATGCTTGGCACCAGTAGCAACATTCCCCCCAGAGCACGTGTACAGCGATTCGAAAATTTCCCCGAACCATCACAAAACCCTTAAACGCTAAACCAAACCGTGCCAAAACCTTTTCTCAATATTCCACTTCCGTCCAATGTCCTGTACCCCTCAACCCAAAACCCTAAATCCGATAAACTAAGAAGCTTCTCCTGTGAGGGGGCACAGCCGGCCGCGGCAGCATTTGTAGGCCCGCTGCCCGAAGACCGCCGGGTACTCGAGAGCTTGGGCTCTACACGTTGAGGGTCTCATGGTTTGGGGGTTTAAGGTTCGGGAACTAGGGGAGTAGGGCTAAATGGTGCAGGGTATTATGGTTATATGGTTGCGCTTTGAAACGGGTGTTCAGCCTTCAGGGTTTGAGGGTCTATGAATTGCACTGGCTTCGATTTCAAAGTCCATTGCGAGGCCTTTTTTCTATGTTTATTGTGTTTACCTCTGCTTCCTGCAAGTGTGAGCCGTTGGTGCTGTTTTTGACGAGGACGGCGGCGACGATGATGATGATCATCATCATGGTGGTGATGACGATCGCCATCATGGTGGTGATGAAGACGATGATGACGGTGGCCATTACCATGATGGTGACTATCCATGAGCACCTTCGAGGCCATGATCACCATGATGGCTACGATTCCGGTCACGATGCTGCTGCTCTTGCTGATGATGCTCATGATGTTGTTGATGCTGCGATGGTGATGGTGTTGATGTGCACAGGTGTTGGGCATGATAGTTTTAAAAATGTTAACGTTTGTCTGCAGGATGATGGCTAAATGATGCTGGCAACTATCACGGGTGACACTGAGGATGACGACCAGACTGATAACACGAACACTGGGGCGGTTGGGAGGGCGGCGCTGATGATGCTGATGGCGACCAGTACCATGATTATGGTCGTTTTCTTGGTCTTGATAATGACATTGCGGGCACAGAGCTGGAGAAAAGTGAGTTCATCTTGGCGTTGTAGTTATCATGTTCACGTTATCTACTGTATCCGTGGATGCCACAGGAGTAAGATCAGCGCAGGGAGTCACCTTCTACTTTGTTCCCAGATGCGCTACCTCATGGGCTGATTGCTCTTGGCCTGTTCATTCAGCCTACAGGCCACAAGTAGTAAACGCAAGTTCAGGCTTCTCAAAAGCTAGCTGCAGATATACAAATCTGCCGATGGTAAGGACGGTAGTAAATCTGTAGGTGGTAAGTACCCTGAGACTTCAACTACAGGGAATAGCGACAACGATAAAATAGGCGCGAAACCATCGAAATATCATACGACCGCTCAGTGGATCGAGCGGCAACAGTCTAAGTCTACTCCGGCATTGTTATCCCTATATATTACCCTAAACCCCGAAACCCCCAACCCTAAACCGATAAGTGTAGCTTCTGCGAGCTGATGGAGCTTGCCGTGTCGGACACAAGACCATGAACCAGGCCTTTTCGAGGGAAGTTGAAGTCTTGTTTGACATGGTATTTGGAGTGCAAGGTTGGGTGTCGGTTTGAGGGTTGTGAACTAAGTTGTTATGTCTCCATGTGTTTTGAAGCAGGGTTGGGTTGGGTCCCGTCGTAGGGGCTACTAGCAGTTGCCGAATCTTGTGAAGTATTAGGTTGCTAGGTCTATTAGATGCACGCGGATGCGGCTCCCGTGCACCGTGCTATAGACCGGCGGTGGTGACTTTTCGCAGCAGGAGTCGCGACCACGCCAGAGAGTTGGTACACCTCGCTATAGGGGCCGTTACCAATGTTACCAATACTATTTGGGGGATGCCTTATCATAATTAGAGTATGATGGGCCCCAAAACCCTGTTTAATTAAGGCCCCTACATTAGGTACCGCTGGTATACCAAAGTTGGTCGCATCTGCTCTTTCAGTGGGAGGGGTCCAGCTCACACATCGCTACCGCTAGAAGGGCGACCTGGAACCTGTCCTGTCCCTCAGCCAAAACTTCAAAAAAAAAGAGTTTTCGAGGTTTGGGATTTCATGTTTAGGTTTCAGGGTTTAGGAACCATTGAAAACTACCACGACGTCAGTTTCAGGAAACCTGCACCATCAACCGATGTGCTCAGAGTCTCTCAATGTTTGAGGCGTAAAGGCGTGAAGCCTGCTGAAAAACCTGGAGGTTGCTGGAGTGCTGATAAGCACCGAACCCTGCAGCACAAGAGCCTAATTAATACTGCTGATGGACAAAATCCTGCATTACCCATTATAATTAAGGAATATACCATAATTCCCATAGTTTAGGGTCCTTAGGGTCATGCAGGATTTTGTCCATCAACAGTAGCTTGTTTTCTTTGTGTTTGAACATTCCGCGAGGCGTGTCTCTGGCCGGTGCTGGTCGTCGCGGGCATTGCCTCGGTGGTACTGTTGCCTGCCTAATGTCAGTGGGTGAAAGGCCAACTGCAATGTTGCAGACTCCTTATATTCTGCAGAGTCTGGTTTTCGTTTGTCACTAAAAATACAGGTTATCCAAACGTCGCATCCAAGCGCCGATTTGTGCGCAGATCTACTCAATGTGGGGGGCCCGGACGGACCCGGCGTGGGTAGATCCCGAAATCTAATATATAATAACAATATTATATAACAGTAGTAACACGACGGCCACGAAAACTACTACTACTAGTACTACTACGAGTACTACTACTAGTACTACTAGTACTACTACTGCTACTACTACTACTACTACTGCTACTGCTCCTGCTTCTGCTACTGCTACCGCTACTGCTACTGCTACTGCTACTGCTACTCCTACTGCTACTCCTGCTGCTACTGCTACTGCTACTGCTACTGCTACTGCTACTACTACTACTACTACGAGTGCTAGTACTAGTACTAGTCCTACTACCACCACGACGACGACTGCAGCAACAGCTCCGGCTCCTGTTCCTGCTACTGCTGGTGCTGCTGCCGCTGCAGCTGCTGCTGCACTGCAGCTGCTGCTGCTGCTACTGCTCCTGCGACTGCCACTGCTACGGCCAGAGCTGCAGCTACCGTTCCCGCTCCTGCTCCTGCTCCTGCTACTATTGCTACTACTACTACTACTACTGCTGCTACTATGTACGGCGAGGACGACTACTAGTTAGTGCATGTCCTCGGACATACTTCGGTCCCCCCGTTTCGAGCTGTTGAGGCTTATTTTCAGCTTCGACTCCTTGGAATACCAAGCGACCCGGCAGATTAAAAAAGGGCCTTAGCCTTACACCAGTCTGTGCACGGAGCAGGCTTCACAAGCTGTATACCTCATGGTTCAGACGGGTCCTAAACATGAAGTAGGACTATCTTTATTTTGCTAGGTAGTTAGGGAGTGCGTGTACGTGGTTTTCTTTATTTTGGGGAGACATACTAAAACCCTGCCTTGTTTCGAGCTGTACCTAATGAAGCCAATAGCCCGGAAGACCAGAGAACCCTAGTGACCCAGTGAGCCCTAATGTAAGGGTCGGAAGAATAAGTCACAATGTCCTTTCATGGTCCCTCTACCATTAATATATATGATCTACCCCACCATGGTCCCTATGTCAGTATATCGAGATCCCCATATTCTAGCAACTCCCGAGCTGACTTTCAGGAATATGGTCTAAACTACAGCAAGCACCTCTGCCGCACATGTGCCGCAGCTCTTCCGATGTTCGATCACTCTTCGGAATCTGAACCGAAGTTTCGAGGCTTTGAGAACAGCTCGAAACCGAAATCACCGTAAGATCCGCACGCAGCACTCTTCTTCAGACTTTCATCTCGTGTCATTCGAGTTGTATCGGGGATGGTTATGTCACAGTTCTGTGCAGAATACCGGAACTCCGGGTTAAGGCAGGTGTTGTCCCAATAATTCCCGAAGCTCTGTTTCCTCGAGCATGGTTTCGGGAACCGGGCAATTGTCGCCCATGTCGCATTAACGCATCATGCACCATCCCCTAATCCCAGAGAGCCCAATACCCCTTAAGTAAGGGATATACCTTACATTCTAAGGGCGTTCATACTATGATTTAAGCTATATTCCTTAGTTAGAGGGTAATGGGCTCTCTGGGTAATCTTGAGTTGTATCGGTAGCCCTGTCAGTCTCAAGTTGTTCAGAACTGTTTGAACATATCCCCTCTGCCCTAGTTTGCTATCCACAACCTGTTGGTGGCGAGACTATGTACATGTCGTGTGGGTCGACATTCTCAGTCAGTTTCCGTAACTGTTTTGAGACTACTCAGCCCTGTGCAGCAAGGTTGAGTGCCAAGAGAGGCATGCAACTGAATCGTTTAACTCCGAAACTTGTTTAGGCGCATGCAGACCGTTCTTCGTCCCCGGTTGTTCTCGCACCAGTTCTGTTCCCTCATTCAATAAATACATACACATATTATACGCAGCATACATACAATACGCTACATAATGACCTTTAATATGCTATGTTATGTCATATTTCATCAAGACCTATAATATCATGTCACATTGAAGTCTCTCCGCTCTGGGTCCTACACCACGAAGCTTAGGCCTACTTAGCGGCAGTGCCGATATCTCTCTGAATGAGGGGGGTTTAGCGTTTAGGATTTAGGGCTTAGGGTTTCGGGTTCGGGGTTTAGGCTTTAGGGTTTAGGTATCCTTCGAGATACTCGCAGGCCTCACAGTTCAGGCTTCGGGTTAGGGTTTTGGGTTATTAACCCATGACCCAAACCTTATAGAACAAGAAATCCGACATGTGGCAGGCCTTCAGCCAAGACGATGCCACCCCAAAACACATGTGATCTTCCATGAGTCGAAACACATGTCCTGCAACTCTGTACCAACAGTTCCTCCTGGTAGCAGCTTTAATGCCAGTGCTTGCAGATCCAAAGCCAGCTAGGCCCAAACCCCTCCGGACGGTGTTCTCTGCGCCTATAAGTTCACCTCGTGATGCCGACTGAGCACTCTGGAACATACATGCAGATGATCATACACTCAGGAAGAGAACCGGTCGCCACATATCCTAAGTCCTACACCCTGAACCCCAAACCCTGCAGTGTGCCAGCCTGAGGATCACCGAAACGGTGGAGGCAAAGCCCTACACCAGCGGACGGTACTACCTTGGGATCGCAAATCACTTCATCCGCTTCCCTCGCATGGCTGCTTTTTAGCAAAGGGACTCCGATATGTATATATATATACATACATACACAATACAGATTACATTTAATATTCAACATGTATAATACAACTTGTGTATGTATACATATATATATATACACATTTTGGTTTGTTTGCTTATTTACCAATCTATTAACCAATTAATGTATTCATTTATAGGGTTTTTAATATTCAATATGCACTGAAAAAATACATAACACATAAATATAATTAAATGTGTATATATATATATATATGGTAATACATAGTACCAAAATTTATCTACAAGATTCTTTATGCAATATAAATATAAACCACATGATTCAAGGTGTGATATATACCATATATGTTTAAACATGTAGCAGCTATTAGATATTTAATATATTTATATATACACATACACACACATATATATATATATATATCGGAAAAGGTATGATATTCGCATACAGTATATCGTCCTCAATAAACTGAACATCTGCATACATAGTGATTAGTATATGTCGCATTCGGTTTCATGTATGATATATCAGACATAACATAACACTCGTCATCTGGAAAATGTAGTACACACTTTACACAGTATATAGTTAGATGCATTCAGTATGCAGCATCTAACTCAACGTGCAACATATGTGGTTGTGTTCTTAAAAGAATATGTCCATATACAGACTGTATAATACACAATATGAGCTATACAATATCTAATATCTAATATGTAGCATCAAACACATAGTATGAACAGTATGATATATCGTGTGTAGCATATAATATGTTGTATATCGTCTACTGCGGGGCAATGCAGCCTGGCCTCCGGGTAACAACCCAAAGGGTCCAAAGTACCCATATAGTAGAATGTCGGGTGTCTATATGAGGAATTACTATAGTACCTAGGACCCTTTGGGCAACTACAGCCCTGACCTCTGGATGACCCCTCCCCCCGCCCCCTAAACCCTAAACCCTCCCTGCAGTTGAGGGTTCGCCTGCACGGCCCACTTGGAGGTTCATGGGTAGCTCGTGGAGTTATACTGGGCTTTGGAGTACCATACTTTAATACTTTTTGCCTTAAGGGGAACCATTATGAAAAAAAAAGTGTATACTTTTTTCTCCCTGGTTACTTTAAAGCCCAGTATAAGTCCCCTGATTTAGGTTACAACTATAGTTATACTTATAACGCTGCTTATAACTAGCCGTGAACATCCAAATAGTGACCTCGAAAAGCGCGGATGTACAATGATCTTCTGATATTGGTAGCTAGTGACCTTACTTGAAGGATCAGGTGACGTAGTTAGTAGAGCTTTACTGGGGGGCTTCACCGGGTTTCTACAGAGTTTTGGGGGGTTTAGGGGTCTACTTACGGCAAGGATTGCGACCTAGGCTTCTAGACAGGGCTTAGGATTTAGGTATTTCGGGGTTTGATGGTGCGGCTGCCCTTGTTGCATGGCTCATGTTCTAGCAAAGTATGGTCCTAAAATCAGGGAGCGCTTGAACCTCGCCGCAACCCCGACACCTCCGACTCCCGAGCCCGAAACCACACCCCAAGGCTCTATGTAAGCCTTACCTATAGTCTCCATTGTAGTTCCTTCTTGGGGTTACCTTATAGGATCCTTCTTATAATATTTGGTTAAATCAAAAAAAGGAACTACAATGGAGACTATAGGTAAGCCCTGAAGGTTCTCACCCCCAACACTCTCACAGGCCTAGCCCCAAACCTGTAGCCTCAAACACGCAAAGTCCTTTAGTCTTAAAGCGCAAATCGCTGACCTTCATGAGCACTGCACTCTTGGAAAAGGCTAGAAGAAGGGGCACTACGCTGCTGCAGAGGGGTCTGTCCTGTGCAGAGTAAACCCCAAAACGGCGGTTTCCTTAAGGTCCTTGTCAGCCCCCAGAGCCCAACCCCTAAACCTCCCAGACCTTCCAAAATCCCTTAATTAAGGAATATACCTTAAAATTATAATAGGATCCCTAATATGATTTAAGGTATATTCCTTAATTAAGGGATTTTGGAAGCTCGCGCGCTCCGAGGTCAACTCCGTCGTTTTCAGCGACGAGAGCGGCGACAAGAAGCAGGGCCCGGCAGTGCAGAGCCGGACCAAGGAGACCCCTCGGTTTGTTTCGGGGTTTAGGGCTTGAAGGGTTCAGGGTTCAGGGTTTAGGGTTTAGGGTTTAGGGGTTTAGGGTTTAGGGATTTACGGTTTAGGGGTTAGGGGTTTAGGGTTTAGGGCTTGAAGGGTTTAGGGCTTAATGTAGGAACCTGATTAAGAAACTCTGGGCCTATAACCCAAAATAGTAGGATTCATATAAGGAGCCCCAATAAAGGCCCAAGGTTTCTTAATCTGGTTCCTACATTAGGGTTCAGGGGTTTGGGGTTTAGGCCAGACAAAAATATCTTTTTAAGGAATTGTATGAAGAAGTACTCGCCTAAGATTGCAGATTCTTTGGGGTTCAGGTGGGCTCAAGGCTTCTACCTGTTTAGGCTTTCTTTCTTAAGTCTTCTCAGGTTTCGAACTCATGGTTCAGGGCTGAAGGCATCTAAGGGCGTAGGGTTTGGGCTTACAGTTTAAGGTTTCGGGCTAAGGTTGCGGGCTTCAGGCTTTCAATGGGTTTCAGGGCGTAAGGCTTATAAGTAAACCCTAAACCCCTAAACCCCTAAACTCTAAGCCCTAAACACTTCAAGCCCTAAACCCCTATGTATAAGGGCTTGGGGTTTAGGGCTTTCGAGGATCGCAAGTGATGTTAGGGCTTAGTGCTTAAGGCTTGCGAGGGCTTCGGGCCATAAGCTTTAGCTTAGGGATTGCTCTTTAGGGCCAAGGGTGTAGGGCCGACCTAGAGTAACCAAGTTACTTTTAAAAACAGAGAAATGTAACAAATTGTGTGGGATCATCTCTCTTTTTAAAGGTACATCGGTTACTCTAGGTAGGGCTTTTGGATTGCATTTTAGGGCTTGGCTTAGGGTTTTGGGACTAGGTCCTAAATTCCTGAACCTTTGAATGCCATGTTATGAGGCCGTCCGCCAACCAGGATCACTTCAGGTATGTGCATGCTCCAAGCTGCACCTGCATCGCTCCGTTGGAGCTATGGGGTTTCAATTAACCCCAAACCCAAAAGCGTTCCCGTGAAGAGACGCTTATGGCCGTCCTTCAAAACCCTCAAATGCAATAGATCATGGATGAAAGATCTTAAGGCAATAAACCCTGCACCCTAAACCCCGAACCCTGGGCATCAAAACAGCCCAAAAGCCTTATATAGTAAAGGTCTTTGGGCCCAAAATTCTTAATATATGAGTCCTTAGATTCCTAGGGGAATACCCTGAATCGTGGACCCTGAAAAAACCCAACACCCCCAGGGTTGAACATCTACAGTACCTAGTCCCCAAAGCCTAAACCCAAAATCCTAAGCCCTAAACCTTAATTCCCTAAACCCTAGACCCAGAAGTGCCCTAAACCCTACCTTNCAACACCCCCAGGGTTGAACATCTACAGTACCTAGTCCCCAAAGCCTAAACCCAAAATCCTAAGCCCTAAACCTTAATTCCCTAAACCCTAGACCCAGAAGTGCCCTAAACCCTACCTTTGGTTAGTAGGGAATGGAAGAATGGTAGTAATAGTAGTCATAATTGTACCCCATTCCTCCATTCCCTACTAACCAAAGGTAGGTAAACCCTACCTTAGCGAAAGCACCTACAGCCCGGCACCAAGCGGCCGCTAGGATGGTCTCAATGTGCGACTCGAGGCCTACTTTGTGTGGAGAGGGTTTACTCTCCTAGAGGACTGTANCAACACCCCCAGGGTTGAACATCTACAGTACCTAGTCCCCAAAGCCTAAACCCAAAATCCTAAGCCCTAAACCTTAATTCCCTAAACCCTAGACCCAGAAGTGCCCTAAACCCTACCTTAGCGAAAGCACCTACAGCCCGGCACCAAGCGGCCGCTAGGATGGTCTCAATGTGCGACTCGAGGCCTACTTTGTGTGGAGAGGGTTTACTCTCCTAGAGGACTGTANTAAACCCTACCTTAGCGAAAGCACCTACAGCCCGGCACCAAGCGGCCGCTAGGATGGTCTCAATGTGCGACTCGAGGCCTACTTTGTGTGGAGAGGGTTTACTCTCCTAGAGGACTGTAGGGTTGAGGGTAATGTAGGAACCTGATTAAGAAACCTTGGGCCTTTATTAGGGCTCCTTATATGAACCCTACTATTTTGTAGGGCTGTTGGGTTTAAGTTTAGGGTTTAGGGGTGCAGGGCATTGATTTCTCTGCATCTGATGTGGGGTAAAAGTTTCGGTGGAACAGCAAATTTTTCGGTATCAGGTAGTTGCAGTATTTACTGACATCCCCGTATGGCCGGTATACAAAAATCCCGTGCTAGTCTAAGAATCGAGGCCCCTGCAGTTTGGGGGCTTCCCCTACTAGGCCCTCATCCCAGGGCCTCACATACTGATGATGATATAAATCCTGCATTGCCTTAATGACTCTGGACTATAGGAATTATGGTAAATCCATTCCTTATGATGGGTAATGCAGATTTATATCATCAACCGTAGTGAGGCCGCAGATCCGGCGCACGAAACCCTAAACCCCACCTACTGTAGGGGCCTAAATAATTACCTATACTATTTTGGGGGCTCCTTATTGTAATTGTCCCCAAAACCCTATCTTAATTACTGAGGCCCCTATATTAGACCCGAGTCGCCCTTGGTGAGCCCCCCCACAACAAGGAGACCCAAAACTAAACCCGAAACCCTGGACCTTCAACCCTAAGCCCCCTAAACTCTAAAGCCGGAAGCTTAAATGAGCCCCCCAAACCCTAAACCGGAAGCCTAAATGTAAACTCTACCCCAAACCTTACCTGGTTAGTAGGGAATGGAGGAATGGGGTACAATTATAACTACTATTATACTACCATTCCTCCATTCCCTACTAACCAAAGGTAAGCTAGGTTCCCCAGTAGTACCCTTTTACCCTTTTTTGGGGGGGTTCTCTTATTAACACCGAATAGTAGGAAAAAGGGTACCCTTATTATAAAGGGGCTACTGGGGAACCTAGTAAGAGACCCTGCAAGGTGTCTTTTCAGTACCGGCTGAAGTTTGACCAAGTCTTCGATCTCTACACAACCTTGGGAGCAGAATACGAGTCGACTCCTGGGCGGCAGGCTCCCTGTAAAGGCTTAGGGTTTAGGGTTTAGGGTTTAGGGTTTCGGGCTCCTGTAAAGGGATCTAAAGCCCGGGAAGCCCTAGGAATAAAAAATCTTAAGAGAAGAGATCCCTAAACCCCCGCCAAAACCCTGTATTTGTCGGGCCGGAAAGGAATATACGCCCTAAAACCGTATACTTATAAGACTCTAGGCCCTAAGCCCTATAGACCCTAGACCACAGCAACCTGGAAATCTACAAGAGCCTCCTAGACCTGCAGCTGTGCATCCAAGGACGCTTCTGCGCATGGCTATAGAGCAGCTGTCCACTGCAGCAACGACAACTATCTGCAAGCAGCAAGCGCATCTTCAGGGTCCGTGTGCATAATAAAGTGTAAATGGGATCATTTGTGAGGGCTCTTCTGAGCATGGGATTAGGTTTTGTTTTCTTCTTTCATATAGTTTTTACACTGGGTTTAGGGTTTTGTAGTGTCCGCGTGCGCGAAAGTATCTGTATGCGAACATCTGGGCGGGCACGTATACAAAGTCGCAGAGCCCAAATCCTGCCGAAAGTAGCATGACTGCGGGTTTTCGTGAACATGTTTGGGCCTGTCGGATGCAAGACGTACCTCCTTGGAATCGCAAGCAAGCCAAATCCGGTCCCAAGCGACGTGATCCGCGGAACTTTAACCGGGCGATTTAGGAGAGATAAAAGACAATGATTCGATTTTTGCCAAATCGCCACAACCTACAGCACACCACTTATGGTGACCTTAATCATAGAAGAAGCCTTATAGTTCCAGGAAACCCTTTTTACTAACCCTCATAGTAGCCCTTGAAAGTTTGCTCAGGGCATCGGGCCCAGGAGTTTGTAGGTCTCTAGACTTGAAAGCAGAGCTTTCTACTATAGGGGCCTAAACCCTAAACCCTAAACCTAAACCCTAAACCCCTAAACCGTAATACTTACTTATTCTATTTTGGGGGTTCCTTATTATGATTATAGTGTCCTCGGGCTTAAGCAAAGAAGCAGCCACAAACAGAGGGACCACAGCGCCCACTTCTTCTTCACGAACCGGACTGCCATCAGCCATGGCCTCAGTGCAAATGCTTCAAGGCAATGCACCTAAAGCCCGACATCCCCTAGCTTCCCATCCGAAATATGAACTACTTGTAGGTAGGCCTTGATTGTACATTTCCCTTATTGGGCTTAAGAGTAGAGGATCTAAATGTCTGGTGTGAGCTCCTTCCTGAAGCCTTCACTACTCGACGATATCAGCTGTTTTCCCTGCCTCTCCACGCAGTTTTGGGGCCTTTCCAGGTGCTGTGATGCATGATCGGCTGAACAAGCATCTGCAGGCTTGTCTCCCAAACGCTAGGGTTTAGGATTCATGGGTTTCGGGTTTAGGGTTATGGCTTCGGGTTTAGGGGTTCAGGGGTTTATAAGGCTTAGGGTTAGGGTTTGGGGAACCCAACCCTGGTTCACGGATGTCCGTGGACTGGGACAGTGGAGTTTGGAAGCTGCAAAGGTCTTCAGGAGGTGATACATGTCACGCGTACATCGCAGAACTGTTTGCTACACCCTGAGCCCTGAACTCCTAGACCCGTTCATCGCTTGGGGTTGGGGGTTTAGGATTTCAGGTTGGCTTTTCAGCATTCAGACTCATTTTATTTTGGTGCGCGGTTTAACCGTAGACCGACACCTGCCGGGTGCTCGAACGTTTAGGCTGTAGACGGTTTACGGGCCTTGACTAAGACGCGGCTTCAGTGCGTGGGGCTTACTACTAAAGCCTTGAAGGACCTGGCTGCTTTTGTCTAGAGCAGGCGCTGCAATTTGTACTGCAGCGCATTAGTCTCCCAGCCCCTTCCGAGTTGCCGATGTTACATACTATGTACCCAGAAATTAGACTGTCAACTCTAAACTCTAAACCCTAAACTGTACGATTTAAGCTTTAAACTGTTTTAAACCACACGTCCTAAACTCGAACTGCTGAGCCCAAGACCCCGATTGCAATGTCGGCACTTGTATTTTGGGATGTGATACGGCCCCACAGAATAGGATCCAAACCTGCAACCAAACACAATCACAACGGCGGCAACAGCGGTTGGGATTTCTTCAGAAACACTCGTGTCGTTCGGTTCAACTTCCCAGGACATCAAACCCAACACCCTACATCCTAAACTCAAAGACCTGAACCCAAAGTCCGGACACAAAACCCTGAACCCAAACATCCGAAATCCCAAAGCCTAAAACTTAACCCGTAAACCCTACACCCTAAGTCCAAAATCGCAAATCCTAAATCCACAACCCTGCACCCTCAACCCTATAAGTCGAGAAGTATACCACACTTAAAAGCCAAAGCTAAACCCTACAAACCCTAAACCCTAAATTTTAAATCCAACAGCCTAAACCCGAAAGTCTACAAACCCTAAACCCTCAACCCTACAAGCCTAAACCTTACTACAAGCCCTAAACACTAGACTCTGAACCCTGAACACACAAACCCTAAACCATAAACCCTACAAGCCCTAAGCCCTACAAGCCTAAACAGGACCGGGCCTTCTCCGAGGTTCCCTTCTTTCAGCTCAGGCGCAGTGCTTTCAGGTTCTTTGATTGGGTTTAGCACGTTTTAAGCGGTAGTTTACGGTATAGGCTTTAGGGGTTTAGGGTGCAGTGGTCTAGGGTATTTTAGCACAATTTAAAGGTTTAGGTTTCAGGAACTGGTGCGTCAAAGTGTGTGATAGCGGTGAGGATCTTCGACGGAGAGCCCGCTACCCTTTCCACTTGCCGGTTAGAGGCGTTGCTTCTGCAGATCATTCATTGGCTTTGTTCACAGTATCTTGACTCGCTTGAACTCAAGTTTGAGCTGGGCTTGGAAGAAATCCTACCAAGACCCTTATGATTCCGTCAGTTCCTATAGTCTATAGTTTCCATTGTTGTGCCTTTCTGTTGGGGTTACCTTATGAGATATTAACTATACAACAGGTTATGCCCAAAAATGAAGTAAGTGGAGACTATAGGTAGTTGCTCAAAGGCATCTCGTTGTTTCTTTTTGATGGTGGGAGGGGGGGATAAAACCCGTACTTCGGGTTCTCGAGTAGAACGTAAAGGCCCCCAAACCCCGCAAGCCGCAAGCCTCAACTCCTGATTCTGTCGAGTCTTGGCAGGACCGTGCATTTACCTTCTGAGTTCGAGGAGGCGATTCGTGAGACGCAGCTGAAGCAGCAGGAAACTCCCGTAGTTGAGCTTAGGGCTCACCTTAAGCCGCCAATGTCCCGATAATTCGAAGCGAAACACCCCGTGGATCACATCAGCCGAACCCTAAACACTTAATATAGAGGCCATAATAATTAGAATAGGGTTTGGGGTTATATTGTACTATAATTACAATAAGGAACCACCAAAATAGTAAGGCCCCTACATTAAAACCCTCTTAAACCCAGCTCAAGGCTAGGAGCAGTCAACGTCAAAGTGTTGAGGCTGGAGGGCCCGGACCTTGAGCCTCAAGCCGCATGTTCAAGGCCCTGAAATTCTGAAAAACCCTAAACCCTAAAAGGTAACCCCAAAAACCTAAACCCTAAACCGCAAACCCTACTAAACCCTAAACCCTAGCCCTAAGCTCAAAACCGACTTCAGGGTGGAGCCCCCCAAAACAGAATTTCTTGGGCCCGAAACTCGAGGACTCTAGATCCAAAGCATCCCTTGAAGACGATGACAGGGCTAAGCCCTTAACCTAACGTCTGAGGTGGGCGCTTGGAGAAAGGGTCACTGCACTTTAAACAAAGCCCATAATAGTACCTTTCTAGATGACTTCAAGGAACCCCTATATGGGAGTTTCCGAAAATTAGGGGTACCTGATTTTGGGGTCCTTGTAATAAAGGATCCTATTATTTAGGGTACTATATTAGGATCCCCTGTTTGCGGAAACTGATGGACAAAATCCTGCATGACCCTAAGGACCCTAAACTATGGGAATTATGGTATATTCCTTATAATGGGTAGTGCAGGATTTTGTCCATCAGCCGTATGACCCCAAACCTTCAAGCCTCCAGGACATCCAGATTGCTGGCCTCGAGCAGAAGACGAAAACCGTGACTTTCAAGACCGGGCTTAGGGTTTAGGGTTTAGGGTTTCTTTGGGCGCAAGAGTGCGTGGCTTACGGACTTAAGGGTTTAGGGTTTAAGGCTTCCAGGGCTTGTTGTGGTCAGTAATAGGTTTAGGGTTAAGGATTTAGGGTTTAAGGGTTCGAGGGCTTGTTGTTGTTGCTGCTGCTTTGTGTTTTGCCTTTGGGGTTTAGTAGTTCAAGGCTTTAAAGTTTTGGGATCTGTTCACGGTTTAAGATGGTTTTGAGATGCAGATGCCTATGTCTTGCCCACCCCTGGAACTGTAAGCTGTTTGCTTCTTTCTATGTCAGCATATGCACATGTACATGCAAAAGTACATACATGCATACATACATACGTCTGTACGTACATACATATATTGGTACATAGGTAGATAGATAGATGGATAGACATGGATATAGATCTGGATGCAGAAAATGCAGATATAGAAGAATACATGGATATGGGTACAGACATGGGTATGTATGTCTGAATATATATATGTATGTATACATGTGTGTGCATCGATATGCACATACTGCAGGTTTGTGTGTGTGTGTACATCTATATATATACACACACATATGTGGACCTATTCAGGGTCTCCAAGGAAAACTAAGCCTACAGCTCGAAGCAAAAAAAGTGCAGGACCCGCGTACTGCAGGCGGAGCCTATTCAGGGTCTCCAAGGAATACTAGGCCTACAGCTCGAAGCAAAAGAAAGTGCAGGACCCGCGTACTGCAGGCGGAGCAGGAAGTGAAAGTTCTGATCAACCAGGCTGGGCGGGCTTCCACTCGGGCAGCTTTGGGCTTTAGGGTCTAGTGATAAGGGTCTACCCAGGTTTTCTGTCTGGTGTAATTAGGGGCTTAGTATGTGAAGGCTTAGCGTTTAGGGTTGAGTTTAGCCTAGTACGGTGTAGAGTGAGTGCGCGGTGCATCAGGTCCGACTTTTTGCAACCACTGTAGAGTCTTTTTTCGATTAGGCGCGTAGAAGCTTTTGCTCTTCTATCCGTGAGACCCAGAGCCCCTGCAAGTCATGTGCCTAATTAGCGTCTACGTGTCAGGGTTGTCCCGTTGCAGGTTTGGGGTGTGCAGTACTTGTAGTCTCCATTGTAATTCCTTGTATTGGGTTATCTCAGAGGATCCTTACTGTGTACTGTGAAATTGGTAGAACTCAGAAAGGGACTTCAATGGAGCTTATAGCTTAAACCCTGACCCGTTATAGGTAAAGTATATAACCCTAAGGGTCCAAGTAGTCCTTATCTAGGGTTTTTGATACCTAAAAAGGCCCTGAAGTCCTCTTATGCGGAGTACTTGGACCCTCTGGGTAGGAGTTCAACGGGTTTAGATCTTCGCCGTTCTAGTGTGAAAAGCGTTTCCTTCTGAGCGATTCGACCCTGGACCTCAAGAAGCGCAATCCTTCCCGGAGACTCAAATGTTTAGGGCCTTAGGGTTTAGGGTTTTGGGTTTCGGTAAAGTTTAGGGCTTGGGGCGTCTCGCCGCGCAGCGGCAGTATCTTCCATGTAGAGTGGCGTCCCAACACTCCCAGGGGTGTGAGGGGGCGGCATATCCACGTCTAGACACAAGGTTGCAATCTCCTGAGAAAACAATTGCAAATTGGTTTCTATTTCTTTTCCCCCGCGCTGTGAGCTTACACAGGCTACCACCCAAAATATTACCTTTTAGGGATGGCTCAGCCCTAGGGGCTGATTTCGACCACTCTCCAATGGCTCCATCCTCTGATTCCAGGCACCCTAGAAAAAGGGGGTGCGGCCTAAGCAGGCCTGGGTGGGAATTTAGGGTTGAGGGTTTAGGGTTTATGGCTGAGGTTCAAACCCAAAAACATGTCGACGTACAGACAGGCCCCGAAACCGCAACTACCCTGCTTTCTCTTTGGGGGCTTGCGAACGGTCCCTGCAATCTGAGGCTAGCCCGGCCAAGAATCTCTGCAGTTTATGACAAAAATGCAAGTTTCAGCATTACTATTCTAAATCAGCTGGTTCCTCAACACCCGAAATCTTTAACACTTTAACCATGTTCAGCTTCACGTCACTTAAGGGTGTCCGCCAGCCAAGGAATGAAGACTCTTCTAGAGAATTGTTCGTTGTTTTAACTATCCCAGGAGGCGGTGACACCACCTTACCCATGATCAAAAATTTGCTCTTTATCCCTAGCAGGCGGAAGCAGAAGCCGCAAGTATCCGGGCAACCAACAGGGCGTACTGCCGTCAGTACAAGGCGGCATTGAGCTTCGAGTGTACTGGGGTTTACGTGCTTACGGTTTTGGGTGGCTACGGATTCCAGGACAGGATGGCACATAAGGGGGCTGGGCTGAAGAATTCTATGCAGCGGCAGCAGCAGCAAGAGTAGCCGTGATATTTGTAGTAGTCGTAGTAAGAGTAGTAGTAGTAGTCGTCGTCGTCGTCGTAATAGTACTATACTACCACCACCACTACTACAGACAGTGATGCAAGCATATTCGCCAGATTCACAAAGCTCATGGTCATCTGTAATACAACAGCACAATGACTCTGGACAGTCAGGACTCTGTCGGGGCTGCTAGCAAGCTCTGACTCTGTGGTCCTCATTCGCTTCTCCGGACCAGAAGGCGTTTCTCACAAGTCGAAGGTTTCGATGTGTTTTTTGGGGGGACGGTTTTTCTCTCTGCAATGCAGACCACTTTGTCCGTACTCCCCAGTGGCATGGGCAGCTTGCATCTTGAATCATCTGGAAGCTGGCAGGTGACGCAAGATCTGCAGACCAGCAACTCTGCTGAGATTTTCCCAAATCCCCACGATCACAGGTATGTAGCCAAAAGTTAGATCTTATAGCACCTAAGACCGATTCTGCTGTCTGCTGAGGGGGGTTGCAAATGCTGGGACCGCCGACATCTTGAAAGTAGAAAATTCGCAGCTAGAGTGGCGCTAGACTGTGGATTGTAGCACCTTTTTTATCGGTGCAACATTTTGATTGCAAAGCTAGACAAACCAAGAACGTGGTATTATAGTTGCCAAGGTCCAGGTAGAGCCCCGGGGCCTCCGTAAACCTAAGTTGTTTTGGTCTGGTGTGTGTGTGTGTGTCAACTGCGATTGCTTACACTCCGAGTCTCTAAGGACTCTAAGCGTAAGACCTTTACTTTGGCCGTGCAAGATAGCATGAGGGAGTGGTCCCAGTGTTTTCATGATCGCGAATGCCTTTCTCATGACAGAGGGACGGGCAAAGACTCCCACTTACTGTGTTTAGGAGTCTGTTTCTGCTAATACGGGTTATACTTGGGGGTTCATGGGTGGTCATAAGTAGGGTTATGAGTCACGTAATATGGGTTATAACTATAGTTACCCTACTTATAATCCCACTTATAACTGCCCATGAACCTCCAAGTATGGTGTGGTTCAGAGGGTTGGTTGCTCACTTCGGATTTAAGAGTTTAGGGGTTTAGGGTTTAGGGCTTGGAAAGTTCTCCCACACCTTTGCAACCCTCAACATTTATTGCAACACAATGATTACACGGTGCATTACTCTGCAGTCTGTCAGGGTGAACACGGGGCCTTTGCCTACCGTTTCTTCGTTTGGGTCATTCTCTGCTCAGGTGCCTTGTCTCAGATGGTGGCAGCATCTGGCTGGGATGTATCGCAGCTCTTGGACTACATGCGCCTCTGGGCGTAAAAATGCAGACTGTGGGACCGGAGCCTTCCGAAACCCTGTCGCCTAGAGTCCAGGGTCTTTTCTGGACCTTGTAGAGCTTACATCCTTGAGGACTGTCATAGAGAAATCGTAGTAACGAGCCCCTAACAGGTAGACTGTTGATGATTCAGTCGAATTACATGTCTTGACCCCCTTCCCCAATGCTACTAAATCCTATCCTACCTGGACCCTATTGGCTTGATTTTTCTGGGACTTCTTTCAGGGAACCAGACAGCCGCAATAAGGGGTCCTAAACGGGTAGGTTGTCTAGGACTCAAGTAAAACCCCAAAGGCGTGGGGTACTGCCCCGACTCTGAATATATATATATATATATGTATAAATATGTATAGACTGTTACAGGGCCGGGGCAGTAGGCAACAAACCCTAAAACCCTAAACCCTGAACCCTAACCCTAAACCCTAAACCCTAAACCAAGCCCTAAAGCCTGAACCCTCAGTACTCCGCACGAACCCAAGCATAGTCCAAGGAGTGCGCGCATTTCGCGGCCACCCAGCAGGCAAAAGATCCTCGGCTGGAGGGTTTAGGATTTTAGGGGTTTAGAGTATATTTATGTGTGTGTATATATATATATATATAGCGTTTGGAGGTTTAGCGAATAGGAGTTCAGGGTTTAGGGGTCTAGGCTTTGGTGGTTTAGGGTTGTGTTTAGGGATGTTTAGGGCTTAAGTAATTGGTAATGAAGTGTTACTTAGAGGTCCTTAGAGATCCTTTACGTAATTGCACAATGATTAATAGGGTTTAGGGTTTCGGGATAACTACGCTATGGCACGGTTAAGGGTTTAGGGATAGTTACACTGGGGTTTGGGGATAATGACACGATATTAAGGCGGCTGTTGGTGGAGTTCACGGCCTTAGCGCAACAGCGCGTGAGGGTTAAGCATTGGGATTTACAGTTAAAGGGTCTCTTGCGGAGAGGCCGTGGCTCCTAGGACAGTTTCTACAGTTTAGGGTTTAGAGTCTAGGGGTTTAGTATTTTGGTGTTGTCTGTCCCATTTGCAGTTTGGGTGGGTATTCCCACCGAAGTCCAGAAGCTATGGACACAGGATTTGTATGAGCATCGGAAATCGCAATAGGGCGCAACATGATGTGTCGTGATGGCAGGAGGAGGTTGTATTTTCGGTCGCCGTCTCACTTGGACATTCCCCGAATCAGGAGCTTGCCAGAAGGACCCCGCCCAAACACACAAGTGAATTCATGCAAGACATGTTAAGCCTTTTAGCCCAAAGCTCCAAACTCTAAATCCTAAACCCATCTCCTCAACCCCCCCGCCCCTAAACAACCGAACAAAAGCAGACAGAGACAAAATGTATGGGACATGGCACCCTCAACCAGAAAGCTTCAAACGGGAAGCCATGTTGGAAAAGCCCACTGGCCACTCCGTGTCTCCTTAGGCATGGTCCGTTTCTGAGTGCCGGTGCAGAAGAGAGAGCAGTCGGCTGAGGGGTTTAGGGTTTAGGGTTTTCTGTGTTCGTGACTAGGGCTTTCTGTGCTCGTGAGTTCCACTAGCAGTCCTGCAGACTATACAGTTCATGACTGGTACGGCTACCACAGCGATCACAACAACAGGTCTGTTGGTGAAGACAAGGAGGTTTGCCACTGTCAAAGCACAGATGGCTTCGGACGACTGGCGTGCAAAAACAGACAGCACGCAACGGTGCTCTCAAGTTTTTTCATGCAATGCCCGTATACACACGTAATTTGAGTTCGAGCATCATGGTCTTGCAACCGCGACAAGCCCTACTTGAAGGGGCAGGGGGCTTAGTAAGTAGGTTATAAGTAGAGTTATAAGTGCTTACCCTAATTATAACCCTAATTACTTATAACCAACTTACTAAGCCCCCTGCCCCTTCAAGTAGATAGTAAAACCTTAGCCTGAAGACAAACATCCCAAATTCTGCACGTTCGAACCCTCTGCTAATCCAGGGGACTCATGACTCAGTTGATTCGAGCCCGCCGTCTCGACCAGCTGATAGTCTAGGCTAGCTGCTTTTTGCATATGTCATTTTAGTGAGGTTTTAGTATGGAGTAGTTTGCCTGTCTCTTGAAACCTGAGCCCAAACTTTCATATCTGTTCTTCCTAAAGATGAAGCCCCTAATAAGGGGGCCTGAGGAATTACCCGTGCCATTTTCTTACGGTTTTCAGATATGCCATCATATACCCCCAATCCCCATTCTAGATAATAAGGCCCTCGCATCAGCGCATGTCCTCGAATTTGTGTTGCTGGCTAACCAGGCAAAAGTATGGCGGAGAAGAACAGTTATACGCAGAGGTCTCGGTGCTAGATAACCGTCAAGACTCTATAAACCCTAAATCTTCAAGTTCACACACAGGACATACTCGGGCCGTCAACAATCTACACGCAGACAGCTTCATTGCTTGCGTCATCGTTTCCAGGCTTTAAGATGTCTACAGCGGATTTCGAATTCTCCAAGATACCTGGCCAACCAAAAGGACCAAACATCATGAGAAAGCGCAGCTCTTCAGGAACCACTGCAGCGGCTTCGACATTGAAAGATCGCGCTATAGGCCTTACACCCGAAATCCTTTCCGCACATCTCGAGCATTATCCGACCATGCCCGCTAGCTTGATTGATCACCTTGTAAGACTAAGGTAATGCAAGATGAAATCTGTGCCCTGTGGGGTTCCTGCAGGATCTAATAAAGTTCCCATGGTTGTTTGAAGTTTGGAGGGTTTCGTAAAGATACCTCAATGTTCTGGAAGGTTTATAACTTTGGCACTTTGCAGTCTGAGGTCCGCCCCCCTGGCGCGCCTCATCTGCACCGAAGTTGTCGAGAGCGCGAGCCAAGGAGACCCCCTAGTTACCCTAAGAGAAGTTATTTGACATGTTCGGCCTATTCGCCAAAGCCTGGCCAGGCAAAGCCTAAGTCTCTACAAGCAAGGATAGTATGACTACTACCACGACCACTGTCATCAGTCTTAATAAGCCGTGTTTAGCAACAGCCACAACAACCATAGCAACGAATGCTGCTGCTGCTGCTGCTGCTACTACAACTACTACTACTACGACCACCACTACTACTACTACTACTACTACTACTACTACTACTACTACTACTACTACTACTACTACTACTTACTACTACTACTACCACTACTACTACTGCTACTGCTACCGCTACTGCTACTGCTACTACTACTACTACTAGTACTACTACTACTACGACTACAGTACTGCGACGACGACAACGACGACTACCACTAGTACTACTGCTGCTCCTGCAGCTGGTGCTACTACTACTACTACCACCACCACCACCACCACCACCACCACCAACACCACCACCACCACGACTGCTACTGCTGCTACTATTACTACTACTACTGCTACTACTACTACTACTCCTGCTACTACTACTACTACTGCTACTGCTACTGCTACTGCTACTACTACTACTACTACTACTACTAGTACTACTACTATTACTACTACTACTACTACTACTACCACTACTACTACTGCTACTACTCCTACTACTACTCCTACTACTACTACTACTACTACTACTACTACTACTCCTACTACTACTACTACGACTACGACTACGACTACTACTACTACTACTATTACCACTACGACGACTACTACTACTGAATCGATGCCTACTACTACTACTACTACTACTACTACTAGTACTACTACTACTACTACTACTACTACTACTACCACTACTACTACTACTACTACTACTACTACTACTATTACCACTACGACGACCACTACTACGGAATCGATGCCTACTACTACTACTACGACGACGACTACTACTACTACCACTGAGTCGTGTAAAAGTTAAAACGAAGAGCCATACTTGAAGTCATTCTGTTGCACACACTAGTACTTGTATGTTGGGATGAATACTAGTAAATACTGATACGAACGTATTCGCACTATAGTACGAAATTCAATATGTGCACCGATAGATACACCGCTACCAAGGCTAATACTGATACTAGTACTACTTCTACTTCTGAGACCTAATACGGTCATTAAGAATACCAGTCTCGTAAATAGTCATATAAGTGCTAATGTTAGTAGCAGTACAGATGCTGACGCTGATACTCATACCCATGTTGGTATTCCTACCCCGTCCTATATTCACACTCAAGCTCGTACGACGACGACGGCGATCACCACTACTACGACGACTACTAGTGCTTTTGCTAATCATTCCCAGCATTACCACAGGCAGCTATCACGAGACATTCAGGAGCTCACGGACAGGCTGACCGTTACCAAGTGGCCACCGCGGAAGCCCTACAGTGCAAAGAACCTGTTGGACGAGCTCAAGAAGGAGCGGCTTGTAGCTGGAAGGTCTGCATGCTTTAGTAAATGGGGTCCAGAGATGCGTTGTTTGCCATCAGTTGAAGTGTAGGTTTTGGGAATGGGATCGTGGGTGGTGAGATGAAAGCCTGTGCATAGCTAAGTCGGTGGATAGCACAATCAACAAGACCTCGGAATTGCCATAGAGACGATGGCAATTCGGTCTTGAAGGACAGAGTTGGGTGATCCCTTGCTCCGAAAGCTAGAAACCTTCCAGGAAGAAGTTGCAAAGTGTAATGTTTCTTGGGCAAGTCCGTCGTTTGGAAGTGCTGGTCTCATGGTGATCCCCGGTAGCCCTGGTGATCTGCGTCAGACCAAAATACAGAGACTGCAACATTTTGAGGGGAGGTAGTTACATTTACATATTTACATGAGAACAGCACTCCAAACTGAAGCCCTGAGCCCACTCCCTAAACCAAATCCTGTAACCCTTATCCCTAAACCCTAAACCCTAAACCCTAATATGTTTTCTTTCCCCTGCCCCTCCCCACAAAAGCAGCACCGACCTAGACCTACGCGCACCTACAGCCCGGGAGCCTCAGCCTAGTGGTGTCCCGAGAAGCCCTGAAGTGACCTGACCCATACCTGTGGCCGGAAAAACCTACCTTTTTAGGGTTCCTTATTACGGTTTCTATATATAGTTTCTTAAAAAGGTCGGTTTTGGGGGTCCAAGGTAAGCTTCATAAACGCAGCGGACTATGCAGAAGTCTGAAGAATTAGCACTACTTTTTCTTTCCGAGTAGGTTCCTGAGGAAATTATGTTGCAACATGCAGTTCTGCTTCTTACTCACATAAACTGTCGATTTGTATGCATCACACTTCTATCACAAAGCCTTTTTCCAATTATTATCTACTCTGTATTATCTCAACACCAGAACCCTCCAATAGGTCCACGGTAGCGAATAATTCCAACCCGCAAGTTTAACACAACACCCAGAACTCCAGTTTCGTAAATGGAAGTTTAACACAACACCTAGAACCCCTTATAAACCCTAAACCCTAAACGTATAACCCGAATCCCAACCTGGACCCGGAAAAGCCTTTCTTTTCTAAGACTGATTTTAGGAAATCATAACCTTGACCCCCCAAAGTATGTAGAATATTGGCCTTTTATAGGTTTTGGGTCATTATTTTACTTGCTTTTGGGGTCTAGGAAGAAGGAACTTAACAGTGGTAGGTTATTGGCTAAGGTACTGTATAGGTATCTGGCGCGCTAAGGAAACATACGGACGCCGCGCTTTCTTGACCTAAAGATTCCCTGTCTTAGGGTTTAGGGTTACAGGATTTGGGCTTAGGGCTTAGGGCTTCTAGGGTTCAGGGTTTCGGATTTTTAGGGTTTAAGGCTTGTAGGGTTTAGGGTTTAGGGCTTTTAGGGCTTAGGGTGTCAGGTGCAGCAGCAGCAGAAGGCGCGATCGACGCCGGCTGCGGCTGCCATGAGTGCGAAGGACTCTTTAATACAGGAGTTAGAAGAGTTTATGGTGCAGTCCGTTAGGGTTCCTGATTCCTAAGACAGGAGTCGGAATACTTTGTAGTACCATTCCCTAGTGCTCCTTGAGCAGTAGACTCGAACATTCCCCGGAACCGTGTTCTAGCTATTAAGGCCTCCCCACATCTAGAACCCTTGGTACCGGTTATAGACTCTAAACCCTAAACCGATCCCTTTAAAGGAACCCTATGTTTACAGTGCACGCTCACTGTCCTTGCAGGAGTTCCCAAAAACAGTAACTCTTTCCAGTTGTCAGGCATACATGTCGTTTGGGTTGTGGGCCTTGGAGTTTAAGGAGAGTTGTTGGTTGCTTTGTACGGGTTTTGGCTTTTGGGTGCAGGTCTGTGGTGTGTACGGTCTAGGAGTTTCTAGGGTTTTGGGCTCAGAATCAGTAGTGCGAGTTCATTGCTGAGGCTGCAATAATCACTTCCAAATTTTTTCCCAAACACCACCCCAATCATCACGTATTTTCCGGAAAATCCATCTTAGTGCATCTCCGCCTTTTAAAACCTGTTTTGGATTAGGGGAGGTGCTGAGGACCACGACAAGCAAGAGCAGGAGCACGAGAACGGGCAAGAGCATGAGCAGGAGCAAGAGGAAGGGCTGCAGGAGCAGGAGCATGAGCACAAGCAAGATCCCCCAAAAGTAGAAGTAAGACTCTCCGGTAACACTAAAAGCACTTTTGAGTGGTTGTCGATCACAGGGTTGGGTTTAGGTTTTAGGTTTTAGGTTGCCGACCCTGACTCCCAGAAGCCAGAAACCAACCTAAATCAGCACGTCTCCAAGTCCTCCGCCAGCAACCCGTAAAATCTTAAACCGACCTACCACTTCTGAGGTTCGGCACTTGGCGAATCCAGAGTTTGGAATCTTCGGATACTCTAGATTTGGGGTTGGCGACTTCGGATTGAGCGTTGTGGGTTTTTGAGTGCAGGGTTTTGGGTGAGAATTCTAGGCTTAGGATTATTAATTCATTGTTAGTGCGCTGCGTCTACTTGGCGTTTGTAGCTTCCGGTGGGAGAGCTGGCATGGCTGGCCCACACATCCTTCTAAACTTCATCATACGGGAGTTTCCAAAGATTAGGGGTACCTTATTTTGGGGTCCTTATAATAAGGGATCCTGCTATTCAAGGGACTATATCAGGGTCCCCTATTTTCGGAAACTCCCATATGATCTCCTAGATAGGATTCAGGGATTCATCATTCTCGGCCCGGACCTCTTATATACTCCTAAAGCGTGGGTAAACCTAGGGCCCAGTCCGTTGCGCAACTCTGACATGTCTGATTGCTGGGGCGAGCTGAAATTTTTGTGTGCAAAGGCGTGATTCTTCCTCCTACTCAACAAACCGGTTCAGCGGTTCACAGTTTGAGGTTTGGGGTTTAAGTGCAGGAATCAGGGCCCAGATGAACCCTAAACCAAAAACCGTTTTGTTTCACGGCGTCCTTGTTGATTTAGGCACTACCTACAGTCTCCATTGCAGTTCGTTTTTGGGGTTGCCTTAGTCCTCAGCTTCGAAATGGTTGAACCAAGACCAGATATAATGGCGACTATAGGTTGGAATCTGCCTCCACCCAGTACCAGTTCAAAAAATGTATATGTAGAACAGAGATATGTGAGGCCATGGTCCTTTGCGCAGGTTTGCGGATCCGCAGGTTCCCAAAACTGCAAAGGCCTGAGTCAGGGTTTTCAGGGTTTAGATTTTCGGCCCACAGCTCCTGAACTGCCAGGAGTGATTCTGTTGATGGACAAAATCCTGCATGACCCTAAGGACCCTAAACTATGGGAATTATGGTATATTCCTTATAATGGGTAATGCAGGATTTTGTCCATCAACCGTTAGGAAGGCATCCTCCACTTAGGGTTCGGAAGCAGACATAATGGGGTTCCAAGCAACCCGAAACCCCTACCCTAAACCTTAAACTGCAAACCGTACACTCTGAAGCTGAAACCATTGCCCCTGAACTGCCAGGATCAGCGGCTCTACTGCGAGGACCTGGCGAAGCCAATCCCGAAGCCACCGAGGCGACTGTGAAGTTCGCCTTGGTGTTAGGGTTCAGGGTTGAGGGGTTCAGGGATCACAGTTACAAAGGGTAGATATAAGACGTGTGCGTTACAGTGTGCAGAGTATATATATATATATACATAGTTTTTTATCAGGTTTATGCAGGGTTTAGGAGCTTAGGGGTTCGGCATTCGAGCCAGTCAGAGCTTCCGAAGATGTGACAGGCGCATTGATGGCAGCTAGGACATCCTCCGTGACTATCGTGCACTTTTCATGTGTTTTCACATTTGAGAACTGACTTGTCCGCAAGGCTGCAGAGCTCCAACTCTTTAAAAGCATAGCGGCATGGCGCATGGAAGTGTCTGTGTGTGTGCGTGTGTGGAAGAGAGAGAGAGAGAGAGCTAGACAGAGAGAGAGAGAGAAAGACGGAGAAAGACAGACAATGGGAGAGAAAGAGAGAAAGAAAAGGAGAGATGGAGATACCAGGTGCGTTGAATCGCATAATGTTCGGCGATATTTCTCGGCGAACTCCGCTATCCCATACTCGGCTCGAAAATCCAATGCCACTCCAGCCAAAAGCAACCAAGACCACCAACAAAGACATGCATAAATAGGACAACGAAGTGTGTTTGATAAAATGTAGCAGCAAAGCTAGAAACAGTATCGGCGCCCAACCTCTGACATGCCCTAAACCTACGCTAAACCCACAGCATCTGACAGGTACCGCCAGAGGCCCGTGCTCAATTGCTTTAGAAACTCTTGGGTTTAGAGTTTAGGGCTTTAGGGGTTTAGGGTTTAGGGGCTTCGGGTTTAGGGTCTCGGCATCGACCAGTGCGAAAACTCTGAATACCCTGGCTTATGCCGTATAGGGTTTCTGGTAGAAGAGTTCAGTATAATTAGCTTAAACTCAGTGTTAGAACGTGGGTCACGTGAAGCCCCCGAGACATCGAAATGGTTGTTGTTGCATTCGGAGATGCTGGGAACCCATAAGAGTCAAAGTAGTCCTTATCTATGGTGGTTTTTGGTACCCAGACAGGCCCCAAAGTCCAAAAAATAAGGAGTACTCGGACCCGTAGGGGGAACTTAATGAGAGATGTGGACAAACTATGTAGGGCTTATAGTTCATCTTGCGTTTGCCACTGCTGCTGTTGCCGGTCAAGCGATTCCACAAGCATTCATAGCAAGTTGTTCCGACCATCATTACGTCCCAGTTGCCGAAACTTCATTTCTGCTATTTTGTCTGTGGACGCTCGGTACGGGGTCAAAACTACAGAAGTATATTCCCGTAGATCGTCGTAGATCCCAACAGCCGAACCTCGTAGTTGCATACTCAGACTCGTAATTGTTGATCGAAGTTCATGCTTCGGGAACGTTTAAGGCCCCACGGCAGGGCCAACCCTGCAATAAGCCTGGAAGCCTACAGCCCACATAATTCACCCTAAACTCTGAAGTACCCCGAGCGAGCCAGAACGGCTGAATGCGACTTGCCAGACGATACACGCCGCACGAAATCTCTGCCAGCCTAGCGAAGAGAGATGATGGAGCAGGCCAGGCAGCGTTATCCTCTCCCAGAAGTGCCGCTGGAGACATGCTTGTCGGACAGCTTCGCGTGGCGGCATGTTCAAGTGGTGGATGACGAAGGCGCGGCTCCACTCCAGCCAGCTAGGACGCCACGTCGCACCACCTGGCGATGGCCATGCGGCTCAGCCGGAGCTTCGAGGAGATCACCGCGACGACGACGGCCACCAGCCCGGCGTCGACCGAGATACATACATACTGCCTACCTTAGATCCCCAAGACCCAACCTTTAAACTTTTAGGGTTCTTATAGTTTAGTAGGAAATGGAAAGTTTAACCTTTTTGTTTCTGTGGCTTATTGGGGAATAAGGTACATGGAGGATGTAGGCTTCTTTGCTCTCCATGGCAAGTGTATCTTCCTGACTGTCGGATGACCAATCCTAACGAACCAGTACAGAGAAATCATAGAGGCAACTTTTAAGATCTTTGAAGGTGCATTCGTGTAGGGTTCTAGATGTTCTGGGCTCAGGGTTTGGGATGACTTCCCGACCCCATCCCCACAAGCCTGCGTCTTCGATTGAATAAGTCGCACAGTTCAAATCATTGTTCCTCCTATGCCCCCAAACTGCAAACTAACAAAACTTCCATTGAGAGCTGCGCATAGGCTGCCCGAGCCCTACACCCTAACAACCCATGCCCCCGGCTGCACCCCGTTAGCATTTGTGCAAACGCAGTGAAGGCATAGATGCAGAAAGGCCTACTCACCAGTCATGGCTGGAGTCTCAGATGCTGAGCCTCCCTCGGAAGGCTGGGCAGCCAAAGTTTAAGGATGAAGGGACTTGGTACAGAGGGCTGTAATTGGGCTTTATAGGGCTTCTACCGGGTCTTGTGGGTGTGCAAGTTTTACCTACTTACTAATTCCCTGCATCTTCGAGTTCGCGGCGCTAGTGTGTCTTTGTCTTGCCATTTGGTGTTGTTGGCTGACTACTGCTGACGGACAAGCCCTGGAACCAAAACCAGGCAGAAATGTGCAACTTTACACCGATACGCTGAAACGATAGAAAATAATATATAATAACATTCATGATGAGAACAATAACAATGATGAATAACAGGCTGTTTTGTTCGACTGCAAGCCACAGATCCTGGAAGCCCAGAACCCTAAAGTCCTAAAGCCGGATACCCCAAACATTAAGCCCTTGAAGCTCAGCACCTTTGGTGAACCTTATTCGGGGCCCGGTCCCAGTGTTTTAGGGGGTTTAGGGTTCAGGATGAAGGATTTAGGGTTTAGGGTTCAGGATGAAGGGCTTAGGATTACAGTGAAAACCCTGTATAAGAACCCCGTTCTTAATTTCCATTACCTTTTATTTTGCAAATCGAGCAGCTGGGGTAGGCTAAGGTTCTTAACTACGTTCTTACCAGGAGGGCGATGAAC
The DNA here is from genome assembly GCA_003297005.1 of Symbiodinium sp. clade A Y106. NCBI lineage: Eukaryota > Dinophyceae > Suessiales > Symbiodiniaceae > Symbiodinium > Symbiodinium sp. clade A. Next base: position 42,147 of record BGNK01000609.1, read on the forward strand.
ACCTTGACTGAGGGCTTTCAGGAAATTTACTTTCGGATTCTGCTCCCCTAAGTCGGGGCGGTGTCCTACCCTGGGAGGGGAAGGGTTCACACAGGTCGGGAGGAAAGGCTGGAAATTTACTTTTGGATTCTAAATTTCCTGGTGCTGGGGGTGACCGTAGGTGAGCCTTGGGTGGTTGGGGAGGAAGCTGGTCAGGGGAGCACAGGCTGAGCAGGAGGCTGCACGTTTGGGAAAATTTAGTTTGCAATTCTAAATTTCCAGAAATTTAGCCGGTATGACACCGGGGGGGTTCGAAACAGCAGCCTAATGCCACCAGAGCGCATGCACATCCGCTGCGCTGCGGCATAGCATGGCATAGCTGGCCTACATATGCTTTTTATGCCCGAACAGAGGGTTTGTTGATGTGGAGGGTTAGGAAATTTAGTTTTCGATTCTATTTTTCCTTGGTGAGGGAACGAACCCAAAAAATTGAGAACCTGACTCCCAAAACTACAGGGTACCCTAAGGTTCTTAATGTTGAAGCAACCTGAATCTGGTGAATTCCGCCTGGGTCGGGGCTAAGGTTCTTAAGCAGTGGGTTCTTATACAGCATTTTCACTGTAGCAGTTTGAAAGAAGCCCCCGGCTCAATCATGGAGCCTCCAGATAATGTGTGTTCAAGTCGTTTGTAAGCCCGTGTCGAGCAAGCCACATTACAGTGTGCCCCGTCCCTCACAGAGAGACAAAGAAACGACACCCTAACCCCAACTCGCTTCAAAACAACAACAACGACAACGAACCAACGAACCAACGAACGAACGAACGAACAACAGCAACAACAGCAACAGCAGCAGCAACAACAACATTATCAATACTAGTAGGAACACAACAACATGATGAAAATGATGGTGGTGATGATACTATACTAATGAGGGTAATAAGTTTAACAGCAATAATAATGAATATTCAGAAGCCCTTAGCCTTGAGGTCGCAACACAGCGGGCCAGCGTACAGCGGCTGTCGCGGCCAAGATCCGCGCCCTTACCAGGCATTCCTCCCCAGGCTTAGGATGACTTTCTTAAGAAGGTAGGTTATTCAAGCTCCAGGTTGGGTTTAGAGTTTAGGGGTTCTTCTGATATCTATTGGCTGAAGCGTTGATGGTTCAGGGTTGTAAAGTTTCGCGTGCTACGGTTTCCACGGCTTCGAAGGTCGAGGGTCTAATATAGGGGTCTAAATTCTAAATAATTTTCTATGCAAGCATGCCTTGCCTGTGGATTTTTTCAACTTGCCGGCTCATGGTCAAAGGTTGTGCCATTCAGGTGGCATAAGAACGCAAAGTGTCCAAGTAATAGTATACTATATACTTTTTGCCCCCCCCCCCCGCCCCCCAATATCGACTAAGTACCTACTACAATGGTACTTGGACCCTTTGGGGAAATCTTGGTTGGGAGACTTTTACTTTCTCGGTGCGGGCCGTCTTCCTCACTCGACCCTAATAACTTGGCACCTCGCACGGGCTAGGGGGTTGTAGGTACCCCCCCCCCCCCCCCNCCCCCCCCCCCCCACCTGTTGGCAGCCGTAGCCTCCTCAGCCTTATTGCCCTTATCTCCTGATGCGATATGCGTTGGACATGGAGATCCCCCAAATCATTTTTTTCAATTACCATGCTTTGGACTTGGCTCCAAAAGTCCCAAGGACGAAACGGAGAAACACGGCCATCCTCGATGGAGCTGCTACGCAGAAGATTCCAGCAGGGTTCCGAGTCAACTCTGCTGGGGAGCTTTTTCTCGAAGAACGCTTTTGCCGTGCAGCAAGAAGCTAGGCTGTTCGGCAATTTGTGATTTGTGTTGTCATTAGCAAGTACTGTGGCCATGCTGTCGGATGTTTTCCATGGATCACTCTTTCCAAAAAACGAAAGGCAGCACTGTGGCTGCCGATGTGACCACAGAGGATGAAGAGAATGCAAAGGACCAAGGGGAGGGATGGCTTGCTGTGCTACTCGCCGACCTAAATGCAACGGCAGTAATAAACTCGTGGTGCCCTGCACCAAGAACTGAGAGCAGAAGGACCACCACTCGCGTCTCTGAAAGAGTTTCAGAGTGGTGCCTGCAAGTTTCGGCCCAATGCTTCCATCGAAACTGCTTGCATCCACCTCCTTGCACTGTGACTCCATGCCGGACTACCCCTAATGCCATTTTGGCGTCGACGTGTGACATCCAAGCGCGGCTCTTATTCTGATTGCAGACGCCGACAACATCGACAGAGGCGCCGGGATAGTTTGTAATCGCCTTCCTTATATACCATTCGTTCCTTTCTAGTATACCTCAAAACCGAATTCTAATTATCAAGGCCCCTATGTTAGATCCGAGACCCTAATTTAAACTTAGACTTTAGACCCAAAGCGCCAAACTGTAGACCCGCAACTCTACACTCTAAACCTGAACCTAAGCATAAACGCTACAGTTACACCCTAATGCTAATCTCTTCAAGAGCCCCACTCACCAAGAACACAGATCCCATGAGCACACCGCCTGTGAAACACAAGAACAGCCGATGAAACCGTATGAGAGCCACCCTCTAAAACAAAAAGCCTATGAAACCCCAGGAAACCCCTTGTGAAACTCTGATGCGAAAGCCCGCAACCCCTCAACCCTTAACCCCCTGGCCCAAACCCTAAGCCCCAAAACCTGCCACCCTAAACTCTGAGCCCCTAACCAGACCTTCCAAAATCCCTTAAATAAGGAACATACCTTACAACATATTAGGGATCCTAATATGGTTTAAGGTATATTCCTTAATCAAGGGGGTTTTGGAAGGTCTGGGTATAAAACCCCTAAGCGCTTCGACGCTAAGGCCCGAAGGCCCTAAACCCTAAACCCCAAACCCCTAAACCCGAAACCCCCAAACCCCTAAACCCTAAACCCCTAAACCCCTAAATCCCTAAACCCCTAAACCCTGAAGCGCCTGGAGGCATCGCCGCACTGGCTGCATCCCAGGAGCCGGTCTCCAGGGATGCAGAGGCCCGAGCCCAAATGGGTGGTAGTCAAAATTATGGTCCCTTTTTGGATACCCTAAATACAGTATTAGGTGCCGTACTATATTAAGGACCCAAAAAGGGACCATTATTTTGACTATCACCCAAATCAAATCATGCACTTCAAACGTGTAGGTTTTGGGGTTTAGGATTTAGGGAATGTTTAGGGTTCACGGTTTGTTTGGGTTTAGGGTTTAAGGGTTTTTGGGTTTAGGGTTGACGGTTTTGGGGCTTATGGTTTTGGGGCTGAGGGAAGGTTTAGCGTTTGGGGTTTAGGGAATGCTATGGGTTTGGAGTGTTCGCCAGGGTCTACGGGGTTTTATGAATGTGTTGGTTCTTGCTTGTAAGGTGTCTTTGACAACTTAGGCTTTTTAATGAAGGTTGCATGGCTTTCGTCGCAGATGCTATGTGCCTTTTCATGTCAGGGTTTGATAGATTTATTCTTCGAGGTTTTCGAATTGCGGGTGCAGGGTCTAGTGGTCAGGAGTTTAGGTTTAAAGATGGGACATGGGACTTCCACAGGAAGTCCACAGAAGAGCGGACTCAAGGACAGACGCTAATAGTAAGACCCCGAAAAACGGAACCGTGCTTTTCAAGGGGCTGCTGGAGTCTGGGGTTTGTGTTTCGGGACGTGGGCTTAGGACTCCCTGGAGGCTCACGGAGAGTTCTAAGTGGAGTATAAGTATTAACTATAATAAAAGGTTACAACTAGAGCTAGCCTACGTTATCTCTGCTTATAACTACCCATGATTTTCAAGCAGGGCACTGAGTTGCGGGAGACCCCAAACTCCACAGCGGGTGTGGGAATCTGCTCTTGAAACCGGGGCCTGTCGACTCCAGTCTCTACAGAGTGGGACTCAATCTTAATCTAGTAGCATGAATGATTCGTAACATTTTTTATACAGGGTTCCTGAATACCAGTATACTTGCAGCCCAAACCTTATTATCATTTTTCCGTATGACATACAGTAGAAGCCAGATAGTTGGAACATCAATATCCTCACGGCCTTACGGAAAAGTATATGGGATCCCAGCATTAATCCTCCAAAAACCATGTTCCTTCCGGGGTTCAAATTAAGTGGTCTCGTTTTGCTTTTGGTGAGTTCCCAGACAGGGAGCACGAAAAGTAGGATCTTTGACCAGTGAAGGGATGACAATCCTCTGCTGCGGTTTGTCCTAAACTCTCACCTAGATGCCAAGCGTGTAGAAGGGTGCCAGGTCACGAGATATTGTAATTGAATATAGTGGCTGAAGGTCACAAATCTGCAAACTTTGGTTACCTCCACAAACCCCAAAAGTCTTTCTGGATCCCAAAACTCCAAGCCCTAAAGCAAGGACCCGAAACAATCAAGCCTTGCTTAAAAATCATCTCAGTGCAGCTTCAGTGGGATACTTCCCATGCCATGCTAATGAAACATCCAGTGGACTAAGTTTGGAGCTCGAGTTATTGCCATCGAGAAAGTTTATATACCCAGTACAACTTGTTCTAGATTGTCTCTCGATGCTTGTTTACTTCGTTCAGGCTTTCTTGTTGGTCTTTCTGTTGCAGCCTGCTGGTACTGCTGTATGGAGGCTGGCAGCGCAGCTCAAGTGCGTGGGCAAAGGCCATTTTCTTTCGCTTTCCAGACATGGTTCATTAAGAGCTAGAGAATAGCAGCTGCCAACTTAGAACTTTCCGCGCACCTCAAGCCCTTATAAACCTTTTTCCCTCAACCCTACGCCCTACCTATAATCAGCTCTGTTGGAACACTTTATGTACAGGATCCTATCTTAGAACTGGTTAAACCCGGAATACTACAATGGAGAGTATCGGTAAGCCGCCAAAACGTCGTCCGGTTCTGGTGACAACCTATCCACAGCGACCGTCAGCCCTCAGCCGTCCAGCTTTGTGCTTGCAAGATGAGGTTTGCATCATTCACCGATAGTGTGTTCTGATTCACTATAGCGGAGATGATAGTACAATATAGCAACTATTGTACACTACAGCGCGGTTCAATACTGTACAATGTAGCAGTGTTCAGTACAGTACAGCACTGTACATTACAGTACAGCAGAGTACGTACATTGTAGTGTAGAGCAGTCTAGTATAGCATGGTATAGTACAATGCAAAGAATAATGCAACGCGGCACAGTAGGGTCCAGTCAAGCTCAGTGCCGCATGTGGAGAAGCGTTTAGTATAACATATAGTACAGCATATAGCATACAGCAGCGCATAGTACAGTATTCAGTACACGCTATGTATACTTTATTTAGTGAATAGTCTTTAGGTCACGGTAGACTGTACATACTGTATGGTGTACGTGCACTGTAGTATAATGCATCGTGTATGTTTTAGAGTAGACACTATTCAATAGTTTGTATCTGGCATATCGTACAAAGTATAAAGATGGCAGTGTATGCTACATGCTGTTCAGCACATCGTTTAGACATACATGCTATAGTGCAGTATGTAATTAGTACATGGTATACAACAGTATATGCCTCACCCTGCAATGCAGCGTAGTATAGTTTAGTGCAGTATGTTATGGTTCAGTATAAGTATAGTATCTTGAGGAGATATCATAGTAAAGTACTGTGCAATAGAATATAGTGTGTTACAGTATATTGCGATATGGTTTAATGCAGCGTGGTGTGGTGTGTGTTTGATTCTTTTCCTACTTTTACAAAACCCCAATATGGCATGTGGATATGTAGCTCAGCATATCAGCACATTTTCAGAGTACAGCCGAATCTAGCACAGTTGGACACAGCTCATCATGATTCAACATGGCTCAAGCAAACTGAACATAAAGTGGTGTAGTTAAACAGAGGTTTAACATCAGTTTGCAGAGTTAACATGCTAAAACACCGTGCCCTGCAACATTTCGCAGTGTAGCATAAGATTACATATAACCACCTTGACCATGCTATAGTTAGACACACTACCAGCATGTAGCACATTTAAACAAAGGTCAGCTTGATTGAATGAAGTCAAACTGAAAATGGCGGCATCCAGTTTGCTTTTGGCATCAACCCAACAGACGCCAACCACATATGTGATCATACTGTACAAGGCAGCTTACACGGCTTAGCACGCTACAACATCCTGTGGCCGATTACCAAGGAGTTAATTTAACTATACGGTATATGCGGCGGTATACAATGTGCCATTTGTCTTTTGCCATAGTTTACAACGTACATTGTATAAGGTTCAGCATATTGCAGTACCGTAAGTGCGTAAAGATACGTGCGTGCATACGCCTATATGTATTATATATATACATAAATCTACGCATGTATGTATGTATGTAGATATTTTTGTATGCATGCATGCATGTATGTATGTAGGAATGTATGTGTGCATTCATGTCTCGCCTGCCTACGCACCCACTTGCCAACCTGCCGGCCTAACTGACTACTTTCATACATGCATGCACACAACACAGAATTTCCTCCCCCTACACCCTAAGCCCCTAAACCCAAACCCTCCCCCCACCAACCAGCCGTCCACCTACCAGGCTCAGTCTCAGTTCTCCAGCCTCGGAGGCCAGGATCCACTCTTGTTTAACAAGGAATGTGCCATAATTCCCATAGTTTAGGGTCCTGAAGGTAATGCAGGATTTTTGTCATCAACTGTGGGATGTAGGGTTTAAGGGATTGAGAAGTTTAGGGCTTACGGGATTTAGGGTCTAGGTCGGTTGTTCAGTTTCGGGCTGGGGTGTTAGAGGGTGTCTGGGATTTTCGGTTTGAAGGTTTGGGGTTTCTGGCCATATCGGCACGCTGAAAGCGCCTGAAGAATCGGCACATGCCGGAGCTTCGCCTAGGGCAGGCTAGGCTTCAGGTCACATTTCCGAAGCTCTACAAAGTTCTGTGCTTGAATCTTCCATATTTCCGATCACTTGAATTACCTAGCAATGTACCATCATGAGGCTTGTACAAGCAGTTGTCCCCGTTGTGCCGGCTGAAGACATGTATGCTGACATATTGCACACTGTCATTTGTTCTTCCGCTATCTGGTCTCGAAGAACCATTTCGATACCAAAGAACTAGATACCATCCGTGTTTCACAGCAAGGTTCATTTCCGGCATCAAATTACATTGAAAGCTCAGCCTGTAATCGATTTGGCGATCACTCTGAAACGTGTAAGGTGTTAGCATACTCCAGACTGGTGACCGTTTTCTTAATGGTTACCCGTACTTTTATGCAGATTCGTGTCTCTATCAGCCACATGTTTGGACGCACCCAGCATTCAGGCAACTCCTCAGCTATCATGTATGCTGCTGTTTGAGTTGCTGCAGTCTTCGTCGCTTGAGGCGGTACCAGGACCTTTACAATTACACACATTACACGTTCCGGTAGACACCGTCTTCCAGGAGTTGCAGTGGTTTTGCTTAAGTGGAACTCGCGCTTGCAACACTAGCCGCGATTTTGAGTCTGTTGCGAAATCTGCGGGTTAGAGTCTTAATTGAATTTAGCACAGCTGCATCGTGCTCAGACAATCTAGCAAGTTTGTGGATATGCATCCGCACAAGAAAAAGTTGACATCCGTCAGCTTTTGGAAGTACTCCGTCCTGAAGCCAATGGCCATGCACAAAAAGAAGCGTATATGCGGCATGTTGACGCCCTGAACGTCCTTGTGCACAAGCTACACACACTTAGTTATCAAGTCACTATCTACTGGTTGTTGTCGTCCGTTGAGCATCGTAAGCCGAAATATTCAAGTTCAAGGCATGTTCCAGGAGTCAATTGTCAGGATCAAGCTTGGGTAGTTTTGCAGACATGGGGCTGGATGGTTCATGGTTTTTGGAGTGTGGGTCGGGTGGCTTTGCGTTCGTGTTGCGTTGGTTTGTGCAACCGGCAAATAAAGGCGGTTGTTTAGCCGATGATGGTCATTCCCGAAGTCTAGCACCATCTCAAGCCCGTCCTGCAATCTGCGGCATCAGCACCTGTTACATTTGTCAACGTGTAAACAATGAAATTCGATGCATGCCTCCTACTTTTAGGCTGGCAGCATACATGCGGCTATGTCCCTTCCGGAATTGGGATTCACTTCCTGGCAGTTCAAAGTTTGGTATTTGCTCGTTCCCATGATTTGTAGCAACGTGCAGCGCAGATGTGAATGGAAGTTGCCCAGTGATTTCGTACTTGATGGTGCAAGCTGCTGGGCTTGATAAGACTCGGGGAACGCGCGTCGAGTTTCCATTGCACAGTTCTGATACCGTGATGATCTACTTGAGAGCTTGCAGGATACCGTGGGGTCCCAGCATCTATATACACTGTCCTTAAATCGGCTACTAATTGCAGGGTTCTTCCCGGCGAACGTATGTACTACACATAGTTACATGGACTTTGGCCTCATATCATGAAGCTCCTCCAAGCCCGGAGCTTCAATCAATGTATGCACATCAGAAGCTGCAGGCGCTAAACCACGCCCATTTTTCAATGCTAAAGGTACAAGCCCGAAAATGTCAAGTTTGATTTTCGTAGAATTGAATCTTGAAGCCCTGATTTCGAATCTGTGCCCAATACGCAAACAAGCTGCTCCGGTATCATTTTGTCCAACGCATTGCAAACCCCTGCTAAATTCTAAAGTAAGTACAGGCACCCTAACGCCTGAAACCCCATATATTATTATGTTACACGCCTCGGGTAGTACGCAAGACCGAACACAAGGTAGGACAGTCTTCGAAGCACTTACGAAGTGCGTGTCAAGAACTGTTAGACGAATCCCTTCACCGGAGGGCAGCTGCGTCCAACGGCCGGTGACTCCGCTGGGCCGTGTGGCAGAATGTTCGGCTCTGGCGTATTTGTGGATCTGGGCCCAAGGGTCCAAGTACTTGAAGGATCAGGGGACTTACCAAGGGTTATAAGCAAGATAACAAGGGAAGAATAAATACTTACAAGTATTTATAGCCCCCAGGTACTTATGATATCTTATGGTCTTTCTTGCTAAGTGCTAAGTCACATGGTCCTTGAAGTATAACCCTAAACCCTAAAACCCTGAAGCCCTAAGCCTGTAATTATATATATACATATATATATATGTATTAAGAACATCCTTGTAGGGCTTCGGGGGTGACGTCTGGTTGAGGGTTTAGGTCACGTCCGAGCCGAAACGCTTAGTAGCTGAGTCCGTGACCTTTACCCTTTTGGGGTTTATGTAATCCTAGGATCTATGGGCTAGGGTACTCAGCCCCTGAGAACCACAAAACTTTTCGGCACCTTAGCCCTTAGTCCGGAAATGCCCGAGGCCTCGGTCCAGAGAGCACAAAGAATTCAATCCAAACTGTCCCGGAATCACGGTACGAAGCCTTGCGCGTTACAGGGATTCCTCGATGCTTACATCCTGTGTGCACGAAGCACTCGACCACAATCCCTAGCCTAGACTGTATTCCTTTTGTCACGGGTGGGTGGGCCGCTGGAGCTGCAGCCTTCTTAGCGTCTTGTTAAGGACCCCACTTGGATATGTGAGTATTTTGAGCAAGGTTGGTGACTAACGGTTCAAGTCATGAACAAAAACCATGTTCAGTCTGAGTTGGCTTCTGCTGTGTCTGGTTTCGCGCGTCAGCTTTCAGACTTGCATTGGTCGTCAGATTCTGCGATGTTCGGAGTTCGAGGATTACAGGCTTGGGTACAGATGTTCGTTGATAAAGTTTTAGCTTTCAGGATTCTGTCAGGCAGTGGGAAGTTTGGGAATGCTGAAACTCAAGGGTCTGTGAAATTGTGAAGTTTCTGAAGCATCCAGGAATCTGGTTTTGCAGAGTTGTGTTGGAGGCAGGAATCTGGTTTTGCAGAGTTGTGTTGGAGGCAGGGTGGTGGTGGGGAGTTCCCTTAGCACTCCCGAGTATAGTCATACCAAAATTTAAAGAGGTAGTAACCTAGAAATGCAGATAAGTATATAGGTACGTGAATACACAATATGTCTGTACGTACGCATGCATGCATGCATGCATGCATGCATGTGTGTATATAATGTACCCCTAAACCTGTTGACAGTGTTACAGCCTCGCCTGCCTACTTTTGGGCCTTTCACTCCACATGCTTGCTTACCGGTCCTCAGACTGGAACTGGCACCTTAGCTGTAAACTGTTCCCAGAGAGCCCAATACCCCTTAATTAAGAAATATGGCGTAAATTATATAGGGCTTCATATTGTGATATAAGCCTTTATTCCTTAATTAAGGGATATTGGGCTCTCTGGGTACTCTAAGCCGTATTCCAACCTGCGTTCAAGGTCAGACATTGCAGCTTGAGGCAGCCGGTGTTTCTGCTACGAAAGCGTATTTCCTGTTTGTGAGTGAGATTTAGGGCTTTAGGGCTTAGCCAGACTTCAATTTAGGAGCTGAGTAGCCCGACCCCAAAATTTCACAACCCATGTAAAGCAGTCGGATACCTTTGTCCTGGGTTGTTCTATCTTCGGATCCTTTAGGGGTCCCTTTATATAAAGGCTCCGGGTCGGGGTCGAGGTAGCATAGGGCTTCGGACCCTGCACTCTTTTCTGAACCCTCACGCCGAACTCAATGCCTCACATCCCCAAAGCCCAAACCCCAGAGCCCGAAACTTTGTAAATCTTCTGTACAGTAATTTGCCATTAGCTCCTGTCTAAGCCCTGCAGTCACGCCTAAACTCCTAAACCCCATATACCTCTAATCACCCTAATCCTTGAAGCCCACACAAACCTGAGCCCCAAATCCCATAAGTTAAGACCTCTATGCCCTGAAGCCCCACATGGAGCCCTAAACCCTAAACCCCTAATTACCAAACCCCTAAGCCCCAAAGCCTAAACCCTTCAACTCCTAAACCCCTAAACTCCTAAACCTTAAACCACTAAACCCCTAACACCAAAGCCGAAACCCTTACACTCCTAAGCCCCTAAACTCCTAAACTCCTAAACCCTAAACTACTAGACCCCAAGACCCCCAATCCTAAACCCCTAAACCCCTAAACTCCTAAACCCTCAACTGCAAAACCCCGAAACCCTAAACCCGAAGGTTGACTATTAGAAGCCCTGGAAGGTGCCTGCTGCGCCGAAGACGCCTGGCAGATGGCTGCTGGAGGCCCTCTCGGTCTCTCTCTCTCTCTCTCTGTCTCTCTGTCTCATTCATTCGTTCACATGTATATATATATATATATATGTAAAATTTATGTGTGTATATATATATAGAGATAGATAGATAGTTGTGTGCTGTGCGTTCTGCCCCCCTCCCCCCCGAAATGCACGGTTCGGATCTTTCGGCGCCTGTGGAGGGCCCTGCTCCACAGAGAGAGGGGCCAAGGGGACGGGGGACTGCCATACAGTGTAATGTTTTACATCGATGTAAAAAAACATTACACTGTATAGCATTCCAGGTGGAGGGGGTACTAAGCTCCGAGGCTCGAGACCCCAGCCGTTCCACAGGGGGGAGGGGGATGATCACATGCACACAACCACCGGAAGAAACCATTCCACACGCAAACCCAAGGCCCAAGCCGTTCCACGGAAAGGAGCGGGGATGACCAAATGGGGGGATACCATTGGGGGGGAGGTGGGTGGGGCCCGCCGGGGCGCAACCGATCATATACATGTGCGTGTGTGTGTGTGTGTGTGTGCGCGTGCGTGTGTGGGTGTGTATAAATGTATGTGTTTATGTATGTATGTATGTATGTATGCATGTATGTGTGTATGCGTGCATGCATGTGTGTATGTATGTATTTATGTATGCATGTATGTTTGCATGTATGCATGCATGTTTTTATATATATATATAGATAGATAGATGCATAGGCATGCATGTATGTATGTATGTATGGCTGTACGCATGTACGCATGTATGCATGTTTGTATGCATGCATGTATGTATGTATGAATGTATGTATGTATGTACGCACCTCTACACACATCAGCATGTATGTATGTATGCATGTATGTATGTGTGAGTAGCACGTTTACTATATAAAACTGAATGGTCTTACTGTTGTTGCCATTCTTGTCACTATGAGTCAGCCCTAGGACCAGTGCTGGACATTTTGTACATTCCAGCGTTGCAGCCCTTGTTGCTACTGCTTCTGTTACAGATGCTATGGCTGCAAGTAGTTTTACCACCACCACTGCCGATATTGCCGTTCTTGCTAGGTTCGTGCCCGTCATTGGTTAGTGACTTGCGTTTCGACTCGGTGTGTGGCTTTGGATGCAGAAGTTCGGGAGTTTGGAGTGTGGCTGCAGATACAGGGCACGAAGCATCCACAACAGCATTGTAGGGTATGCCATGCCTTTATTACCTGGGAACATACGGAGCTCCATAGTACGATTTTTTTGCTGGGCACCTGAATCCCGAAAACAGCTCTACATCCTATGGTCCTATAATCGTGAACCATAAACCCTCAACTAAGGATATATATGCTTCCCTACATTGGACAAGCTTTGAGAGGCCATGAAAAGAAATGCAGCTGCAGCACGAATGGCCGATGCCGGGGTTGCCCATTCTGGAGGGTACCGGGGTTTAGGGATTTATGTTTCCTGCCAAGGGCTCTGTGCGGGTACGATAACGGTTTTGGGTTTGGGGTTTTAGGTTTGGTTGTTGAGTTTGGGTGCAGGTTTGTGGATTTAGTGGCTAGTGCTTTACCGGTTAATTGAACTAACTGTTGACATCAAGCTCCATGCGAACCCTGATCCCTGAAACCCAGAGCTTACCAAAGATTCCACGACGCGTAGGGTCAGGGTCCAGGGCACGGCCGAGCCTACAAACCATGATGTAGAGCCCTCAAAATCAAAAGCCACGAAAACAATTCAAAACCTGCAGGAGCGTGCACAACTCCCCCAACGTGCCCCTAAACCCCAAACCTTAAACCCTAAACCCATAAACCCCAAGCCCCTAAACCCTAAACCCCTAAACCCTAAATTTTAGACCTTAAACCCTAAACCCCCTAACCCCTAAACCCCAAACCCCTAAACCCTAAACCCTAAACCCCTGAACCTTAAACCCTAAACGCCAGAGGCTGGAAGATTCGGGCTCCAAAGTAGTCAGTACTACGATTCCTCACGGTTCCTGTCCTTGTGAACCGTCACTCTAACCTCTAAACCCTACACCCTAAGCTCTAAACCCCAAACCCTACCCAAAGGCCCCAAAGTAGTTCCTTTTGGGGGTTCATATTTAGAATTCTATAAGGTAATCCCAAAAAGGAACTACTTTTGGGGCCTTTGGGTAAACTCTAAACCCTGAACCCCCAGCTCCAAACCCGAAGCTCTAAACCCTCATAGTACTCTAGGGGCCTAAATAATTACCAGTACTATTTGGGGGGGTTTCCTTATTATAACTGTAGTACAATGGGCCCCAAAACCCCTATTCTAACTATTAAGGCCCCTATACATCGGGAGGACAAAAGTTTTGACCCACCAGCCCTTTCTTGTTTTAAGACGTCTTGCGGAGTAGCGGACTACCGAAAAGTGCGGTTTGCGTGGCCTTGCCAGCGGAGTATCGACGAAAGAAGGAATAGGTGAAACTTTCGTCCTACCGCAGTATTATGCGACTTTACACAGGCCTGTGTGGGTGTAGGAAAGTATATGTACTCTACCATTACTTGGACCCTTTGGGGAACTGGGGTTTGCCGTTTAGTTTGAGGGGAAAGCTCGTCTTACCCTCTTTTGGGCTGTAGGGTTGAGGGTTTAGGGTTCTGGGTTTCAGGTTGCAGGACCACATTAAGGTTTAGGGGTTGGCTTTGGATTGAAATGCCCCGAATGGAAGTCAACAATCCCGATCAAACTGCCACAGAAGCGCTTACACACATCTGAAAAGGCGCCGAAAGGCGGAATCCTAGTGTACATAGAGCGGGCCATACATGTTTCCTTCACGACTTAACTCATAAGAATGTGCAACAGGTGTACGTGAAAATCGTCATTGTTTAAAATTGTTTCGTCAAGCCGCCACAGAGGATCATCAAACCAAATTTCACCAGCACTTTGAGGGTAAGCCTTGTACAACGATCTTTTCCGGTATGTTTGATGTGTTGTGGCGTGGAACTTGGCCCAGGTCACGGAAGCAACTTCCGAGACACCGACGACGTGATGCTGTGCCCTCAATGCTACGGTTGATGGACAAAATCCTGCATTACCCATTATAAGGAATATACCATAATTCCCATAGTTTAGTGTCCTTAGGGTCATGCAGGATTTTGTCCATCAACAGTAGTTTCGCCTGGCTTGCGTGAACCGTGAGTAGAAGTCTGGATGTCAAGAAGGAAGAGCTAATATGTCCGAAATTCGAGGTAGCTTTGGTGTCTAAAGATTGAACCCTGAACCCCAAACCCTGAATAAAACTCTCAGCGCCGATGCTGCGTCGCTCATTAGAGGAGCCCCCCCGGCCTAAGTTGTCAATCCCTGGCACTCAAGCCCAAGCTCAAAGCCTTATGCCCGAAAACCTAAAACTAAAGTCCTAAGCCCTGAACCATCAGAAACACGGAACTGCACAAGTCTAGAGTGTAAGGCCCGAAACACCCGATTCCAGCTTTCATTTCACTGCGATGCTTGGCCGGGCCAAAGATGCAATCGGCTTTGAAAGGTGAGGTTGGGTGTATACTAATTAATATATTAGTATGTGTGTGTATTATATATATATATATACAGATATGAGATACAGAAAATATAAATACACATATGCATATACTTACAAATGTATCATGCATGCATACATACATACATACATATAACTACATATATGTATATATGCGTATATATATATATATATGTACGTATGTATACATCCACATGTATAGATTCATAGTGATATGTAATCAGAATGGGGTGTTTGGCGACATCATACTATCATTATACGGGGACGAAAGCGGATTGTATTACCAGCTGTTCAGGTTACTGTATCAGTATAACTTTAGATCCCGATGAAGGCACCAAATTCCTGCTGGGGCCTGAATATTGGAGTCTTAATGGTAAGCCTTGTTACGGGAGGAAGTTCTATTGGCTAGGGCGTGTTGGTCGCAGCATGTAGGCAAGAGACTTCTTTCGTCGTCCGAGTCCTTATGTGTTCAGGTACTTCTGCAATAACATGGCAACGATATTGCTTGTGGATGAAGTACTCTATGCCACAAAGTCATGGACTTTAGTCGTAGGCCTTCATGACTACTCCTTTGTTAACCCTAATCCCTTAGTTCTAGAGCTGCTAACCCATCCTCGCTTCATGCTCGTAGAGTTGAGCAGCTGTGAGGGTTAAGCCCTTTGCGTCTCGACGAATACCAAGGGCGTCCATATGTACTACCTTCACCTACCAAAACCTATTTTTCGTAAGGCTCTACAGAAGGCTTATGTTTGGACCCCCAAAAAGCAGGTTATGGTAGGTGAAGGTATCATTATGGAATCAGGCCCCCAACACCAAAATAATGATGGTCTTTTGGTATCTGGTATCTAATTCAATATATGCTAGTATATATGGACCCCTGGGACAGAATTCCGCGACTGCATGCACTTACAGAAACCGACTCGCCAGAGGGAAAGAGTGCTGAATACTGAGGGGTACCGAGGCGTTCATGGCGTTGTCTTCTCAGAATCACTCGCCTTTAATTTCGTGAAACTCAACTCAAATCGATCAAACTACAGTTCCCATGTCGGCATCGGACAGTTCAGAAGTTGCACATGCTTTCCGCAATGGTTGCGTCCGTTCAGTGTTTCAAACAGCAGCTGGAAGGAACTCCGAGCAGGTCAGCAATTGTGAACGTACTCTGGGCGCTTGCTTTGCTAGGGCATTCTAGCGCCGTCTAATGTTGGAGCATTGATCGCACTGTTGCCTGGAAGCCGGAATGGGTACCTCTGTTAGGCCCAAAGCATATGGTGCCCACTTGGACACATTGCGACTCTAACGATCCTTGAGAAGCCTATACCGCTGCCTAACCCAAAGGATCCTAGGTATTGTTATGGGGGATACTTATACCCGAATCATTTTAGCAATTCCTATTATAGAAACCCTACATTCTACTATGGTGCTTTGGACCCTTTGGGTAAATCATCTCAAGATCCCCAAATTATTCTTGCGGGCAATCTTCAATCTTGACCTGTACCCTAAACCCTAAACCTGCCTTTCTGTGACCCGTACCTATATAAACAACAGTTACAGCCAACCTGAACGCTCAACATGGAACAACCTACTATTTTAGGGCTCCTCGTTTCTAATTTCTTGAGAACAAAACCTGAGAAATGCAGTTCTTGTTGGGTCCAGCTAGTCCCTGCTCTGGAACACTACATCTTCAATGTTGCGCCTAAGCCCCACAAAAGCTCAGATGCTAGATCCTAGGACCCTCACTCCTGAAGAATAATATAATGTAGGGGCCTTAACACTAGAATAGGGTTTTGGGTGGAAATAAAATTATACTATAACTATAATAACGAAGCCCCAAACCCCCATTCTAATCGTGAAGGCCCCTACATTATATATCCTTATAATAGCCCTTATAGTAGCCCTTATAGACCCCTTTAGAGGAACCCTAGTTTATTCATTAAGGCCCCTACATTCTCAGGTTTTTCTTGTCCCCGAAGGCTTCCCAGACAAACCGAAAATTTGAGCACCCATAGAGGAGCACTTAGGGTTTAGGGTTCAGGTAAACACAAAACTTCAGAGCAATAAGCCTGGGCTGGGTTTCAGTTTAGTATACGATTTGGGTTTAGAGCTTACCTTTCTTGGGTTCCTTAATATGAACTCCTTATGTGAGTCCTGAAAAAGGAAGGTTATTAGAGGCTCCGTTCCCCAAGCCCAAACTTGCGCTAAACCCGACTAACTTCCTTCGAGCAGGCCATCCTGGACATCGCCAAGAAGACCAACAAGCCATTCTGGGCCCTCACGGAGTACGGACGCAGTATGGGTCTACCTTCCACGTATTGGCATTTAGGGTTTAATCTGGAGTTTAGGGTTCAGGATTTAGAGCTTGGGATGAACTAAGTTTCTGTCTCTTTATTTGCTGTTGTTGTTCGAGATTGAGGGGAGTCTTCCCTCACGTCGCATACACCTACATAAATCGATCTATACTTAACTAAGCTTATTTGTGTTTTCAGGTTCATTCATGTATGTGACTGTATGCGGCTTCAGCTATCCATTTAGATAGTTCGATGTTTAGTGTTCGTTCATGTACGTTTTCTCCCGTTTTTCGGGAATGAGTCTTCTGTTCATGTCCCAAGTTCTTGTTGCTTGAACCCTTGTTCCAGGGGTTGGGCCTTGGGGGTTAGGGTTTAGGTGGTGACAGTTTGGGGTATGTAGGCGGGTTCATGGCTTTTGAAGATTAGGTAGAGGTTAGAAGGCAAATTTCTGAAGTACCTGCTTGCATGCTGTCCCCCAGGCCCTAAACCCTAAACCCCCAAACCCTTAAACCCCTAAACCCTAAATCCAAAAACCTGACATGCTGTCCAAGTTGCCTCGGTCGCCGGCGGTTGTCTGCCATGCCCAAGCCATTACGACGTGGCTGATTACCCAGCGCAGGAAGGGTTTAGGGTTTGTTGTTCTCGTGCAGCCTGGTAGATGATGTGAGGAAGCTGCTGCACTTGCCTTCCAGCCATGGGAAGCAAAACCCTAAACCCAAACCATTTGTTCATGCGACGAGTCCACAGGCCCTAGTTACAAAGCTTACAAAGACCTATCAAGCCTGCGAACACCCCACGCCCATAGGATCCTGAATGCAAAGCATCCATAAATTCTACCCTGAATTGTAGAAGCCCTCAACCCCCACGCCCCCACCCAAACCCTAAATCCTATCACCGCCGCTATTGCAAAGAAAGACACATGGCTTCACTGCCTCTGGCGGAGTCATCTCCAGGACTCCGGACGCCGGTTTCGTTGAGTCAGACTGATATTTTCTGGAGAGTGCCGGCGCTATGGGGTTTTGGGGGCTTTA